>JANHFT010003322.1:32311-50759 GCA_032467955.1 Pseudoxenodon macrops | reverse complement strand
TGCTGGGAGGCAAATTGCTGGGAGGCAGAGGAAGATTTTTTTTCTTGTTTTCTTGTTTTTGTCCCCAAAAACTAGGTACGTCTTATACTCCGAAAAATACGGTATGTCCCATCAGGTTTCCCACCAAGTGGGATTCTGAAGCATCTGTAGAATTGTCATTTACCTGGCAATTACATTCCTATTGAACTCATTTTGGAAGACCCTGGCAAAGAATTATGATTTTTGTCAACTCATCAGGTTTCTTGAAGAGTCCAACTTCCCTGTTTAGTTTACAGAAGGAGAATTTAGAACGGTCCAATAACCAACAGTGTACACATGTAAGAGCTGAACCAATTACAAATTCAGCTAAGGGTGAGGGGAAAGAGAGAAGTGAGCAAATAGGTAGCCAAAAGGCAGTGAGTTTAAATGCATACATTCAAGACAAGCTCTCCCAAGAACTCCTGGATAAATTATGCAGTGGGATTTCTGGATTTCTTTCAAGTAATTACGTTTCGATTTCTTGCATTTCTTTTAGTGCCAGGAAGCACAAGGCGCCACAGATTGCAAAAAGCTTCATTGATTGTTCCGTGCTTTAAGTTTGATTTCGTGACTTGACTTAACTTCAGAAAAAAGGTACATTCCCTGGCCAGGGAACAACTAGCAGGTAATTGCCAAAGATAGCTCCACTCTCACTGCTCTGTTCTTGGAAAGGAAGGACTTGAGGCTTCAGCAGCAAAAACAATTAATTCCAAGGCAGCTTGGCAGAGATGCATGGACATTTACAGCACTGAAGAACAGATGTGGCAAGCATGGACTATAAAACTGCTTACATTATAATTGTACTGCCTAAGTTTGAAAGGCTGAGTTTAAGTGCATGCATCTTCCCAAAAGAAGCTTCAGCAGTCTCTTCAAGAATTTGCCTACCTGTGTGTGCAAGAAAAAGGGCCTATTTTATTATGGTTTTCTGCACGGACTGACTCAAAATAATTCATATTTCATGGTCCCAATTCTAAGAGAATTTCCAAGTAAAAGTGCACCAGTTTACCTCTGTGAGAAAGGTGCTGCATGTTTCCTCATAAGCTCACACACACAAACACACACTCATCAATCACTTACTTGCCAATAAATATAGATAGAGCTGCAGGATGCCTGCCTAGCAAGCAGGCTATGTGATACAATGGAACTAAATCCAAGTTAAGAGCGGGCTGCCACTCTTATATAATGCTCCATCTATGGGACCTATGGAGGTAGACATGTGGAGATATGTTTGAAGTTGTTGGCAGAGGTTTCTCAGAAAGTCCTGGGTAGAACACTATTCTCCAACCACTGAGAAACCTTACAAATTCAGTTTCCACTTTCTTGGCTTCCTGGTTTTGTGGATTTCCAGAACAAATTCACGTATCAGGCTAAAATGCTTGATTATGGCACGACATCTTTATAGTGGCTGTGTCACTGCGACAAATTCAGGGAACTAGACGAAGCAAATGGAACCTTATTATTATATGCAAATCTGATTGTAACACTGCAGGACAAAAGGTTGTGCCTGGCCTTGTTTTCACTTCTTCCCAATCTCTAGATCCAGGCAGGCTCAACAACATTCTCCTCCCTCCCTGGAGTCCAAGTGTAGGATCAGGTCTTTGGGCTAGAAGCATCATGGGGAGGGGGGGAGAAGAGATAAAGGAACTTCAGCAACTGGAAAAGGATCGACAACTCAACTTATTTGTTGCTCATGTCGCTGCCATTATCGAGATGAGAATCAGTTAGGCACTTCTGAACGTGTTGGGAGGGAGTAGTCCCTTTTATTCCTTCTGTGCTCCTGGGGCTGAGAGCAAAATGCTCAGCTCGGACCTGAATTCAAGGCGTACTTCCCAAAATCTAGAGATTCTAGTTCTCCTTGGTGCTGAAGAAAAAAAAAAAACTTAACAGCTTGTCTCAGTCCTTTCTATTTCAGAGTAGAAAGAGCAAGAGAGACATGCAAGCCAGGCTTCTTTTCTTCCTCGGTCATCTGTTGTGTAATTAGTTTCCCACCAGAGAACACTTGGCTTGAAGTAAACTCACCTGCTAGAAGCATATTAAGGGCTTTCTCGGAGAAACTAGTTAACAGTTTCATGGCAGAATTTCATCTCAAAAGGAAATAAACCCCTAGCGTCGGGTTGGGCAGAAGCATTTCCTTCACTCACGCCTCCTCCTTACTGCGCATTTGTGTGTTTGTGTACGTGAGCGCGCCCGGGGAAAAACCCCAAACAAACCTAAAAGGCAACTTTTCAAGATGAGGGCGTTTGTTTTCCACGCGAAGTTAGAACGTCCCAGGCTGTGCGCTGTCCAGGGTCCTGAACCCACAATTGTTCTATAGAGCCAGCACATAGCTTCGCGATGCCGCTTGGCTAATTTCACTGCCTGCGCTAGAAGCCACAGTATAGAATCTATAGTATACATTGTGTAGAGTACGGACGGTGACGTTGTCGGAAATACGAAAGAACCGTTATCTAGTTTTTTCCTAGATAACGGGCCAAAAAACTTTAAACCCTGAGAAATAAGAGTAATATTTCGAAGCAACTCCGGCAAACAGCTCCTTGATTCTCTGGGGTATAAGAAGAGGAAGCTGGGAGGGGTGAGATACAGCACAACCAGACTTGCAAGATTATGTTATTATGCCTAATTTCAATAAAGGTAGCTGGGGAGTTGATTTCCTTATCTGGTCTCCTGATGGATTCGATAATTAGATTGTCCCGGGAGAATTTTTAGTTTGGGGCAAAGAAAGTGAGGAAGTTCTTTGATCAGGTTCCTTCACTGGGAAAGCACACAGAGGTGGCAGGGTCTAACTTTTGTATGCACTAGATACAATGGAGGTGTTAACCAATATGTCTTCATTGCTATAAGAAGCGGAAGGTATCTGTCAGTTACATTCTGATTTTAAAAAATAGACATATAATAGTTGTAACCAAACGTACTGCAAAACAAATGTAGGATTTCCAAAGAATATAGCATGTATCTTTAGTGGATTAAAATTTCATTTGGCACATTATGTTCAGTAAAATATGAATGTGCTGCTTTAAATTTTAATCATAAATCAGAACAGAAATACATGAGAGGTGACAGAGCTTTATGCACAGATGTCCATAGAGGTCAGGCAATGAAAGAGTGGCTCTAATTTCATTTAGTCACATCCATTTGTGGGGAGGCCATGCTGAAGACTAGTGGATTTGGAAGGCTTGCAAAGGCACCCTTGCTCTTGTACTAAAAGGTTTACACCGCTTACGGATAGCTGCATTTCACATCTATCAAAGGCCATTTGGTGACCTAATATATATACAGTGTCATCAGACAAAGAGGCTTCCAAATCCAAAAATACCCTTAAATCCTTTGGTCTTCTTCATCCAGCCAGATTTTCTACTCATTTATACCAATCCTCAGATAAGAACATCTCCTTCCTTAATAGTGTGGAAATCAATAAAAGTTTGGTTGTTCTGCAGAACTAAGAATTATCAGTATGTTTACCCTGGAATGCCTGATGGGTGCTATAGAATTAGGACTATATCTGATTTCTCACTAAATTCACAGAGGCTATAACCTCACAAAGGTTGGTGTCCAAAATATATTACATCAGGTGGCACAGCTTTATTTCCTTGATGGGGTGGTAGGGTGGTATTTTTAATCTTTAAAAATGACTAAATAGGAAATCACAGAGGTTTGAATAAATTTGTTTAGACTGTCTCTCATTCAGCAATTGTTTTGGGCTTGAATGATGACATGAGGATTTGTCTCAAAGTCCTTTCTCAATCCCAAAAGGAAGTTTGCAAGCCTGAAAAGAGGATCATACATATTTACTAATAAGAATTGAAATCAGATCACCGTTGAGCTACCTAAGTTTCAATGAACTGATCATATTATTTAGTAAACATTTAAAAACCCAGCATTTCTCTAAATGCCTTGAACTACAACCTTAATCACTTCAAACTCATTGACCGTGATTCTGGGAATTATAAAATCTGTAATCTTAATAATCTCCAGGACTACTTATTGGGAAATGATAGCTTAATCTATATTAATAGCAGGTGAATAAAACTATTTCCATCCTGGCCAGACCTTTGGAAAAAAAACATGGTGATGGTGATGTTTAAATAAACTTAACTAAACGTAGCATCAAAGTTTGCCTACATCTATCACAAATACACTCTCCATTAATGAATGTATTATAATCCTTTATTTACTGTAGGAAGTGGTGACAAGTGTTTAGCATTTTGGAGATCACTTGTCAGTTGCTATTAAAATCAAGATTAATTCATATTAACGATATGCATTCTCAGTTCTCCCAAGTGACAGCATGCATTAAAACAACTATTGCAAGTAATTAAATTCAATACATGGGGTCAAATATTTTTAAAAGCAGTATTTAAACTCTAAAGTTCATTTGAGAAACATGCATGAAATTCAGGTCATCTTGTTAGTTATCATTTGGAACATTAGGGACTTGAAAGTTTTATCTTAAATCTTTTGGGGAAATTTGGGGAAATGTAATTGTTTTGCTTTCATTTTTTCTATGTTTCCTTCCATTTAAGTACTAAATGGCTCTTATTTATTTTAAAATTCCATTTCTGTAACCAAATAAACACTTCCTTGTCAGATCACTATAACTATGAGCATGCCAGCAATTTTCTCCTTGCTTTTAGCTCTCCCTTCTAAATTTATTTTAAATATAATACAGTGAAAATATAAAAATATTATCTGTGGATTTTTATTAGGCTTTTGAGATGTTCAGTAGTTTAGTTTAATTAGACAAGCCAAAAGCCTTTTGGAGATTAAGCAAATTGGACAACCCTTGTTAATTAGAACATAATTTAAAGTTTGAAATTATATCACTGATAAAATAGCCTAATTAGCATCACAATATGGTAATAGCCTACCAAGACAGCCATGTGGAGGGCTGGTCTGAACTCCTTAAAGGCTTGCAAGAAATCTGTTTCCTTTCTATGATGTCATTAATAAAAGATTTCTATAGACTTCAGGCTTTCAACGGGTACATACAATTTATAGTACACACAATGCATTAGCCCATAGTGTGGCTCCTTTTTCTTTTTTTTATTATTATGAAAACTAATAAATTCGTCAAGCTGAATTAAGCATACAAATCAGATGAGGCATAACAGATTACATATTGAAGCACCGTGTCTCCGGAGCCTAAATGAAATTTCAATCTAATAATTCCTTCCTGGCCCGGCCATAATTTGTTTAGAGATGTTGTTCCACTCCTTTCCAAGCGCTGTTCGCACAATAATTAAATGATACTCAAGCTTTTAACTTTGATTTATTTCATTTCACTGAGCTGGCGACAGTGAGAGCTGATACAATGGATTTTCATTTATATATTTATTTCCTTGAAAATGACGAAGCCTACAGTCCGGGGGGGGGGGTGAGAAACCCACTGAAGCTGCCTTGTAGGAAATTAAAGAAAAAGAAGGGGGCGGGGACGAGGAGAGAGAGAAGAAAAGAGCATGCTGCGCTGAAATTAAAAACAGCGCAGGAACGTAGGATTGGGCTCATAGGTTCACAGAGACCAGCATCCTGTCACACGCAGAAGCCAACTGGGTGTGTTTGGAAAGGCCCCAAGCGTGGAATCTTGCACCGTCCAACCAGGTCTTAAAAGTACCTGCGATTCAGAAGCTTCTAAACAGCCGTCAAAGCAACAGCGTCTCTGCGGCCTTAGCAGATACACCTGCCGAACCCCATTAGACATTTCAAAGACGGAGCCCAACCGCCATAAACCTTAAGAGCCCCTAAAGACTCGCTTAGTTTTGAAATCAGACATCCTGAGCCTAAGCGTGGCTTGCTCCAGGCGTAGTTGGTGGAGTACTTAGGCGTCAAACTGCAGACAGAAGAGTTGCCCAAGGAAGTCTGCATGCTGTAGGTGAGGCGCTCGATTCCCTCGGCGTTGCCGTCAGCTTGAAGCGCTCCAGCGGAAAGCTTGGGAATTCCTTGCAGAAAGGCGTAAGGCCAGGCTGGGAGGCACAGCTCAGTTAATAATGATGATGATGATGATGATGATAATAATAATAATAATAATAAGGCTTCCCGGCAGTTGACAAGAAACATAACCATCAGCGACCTTCGCTGCAGCGGTTAGTCCTCCTACCCGCCGCCTCTGAGCGGCTCCTCCCGCAGCAGCTCCTGCCCTTTTAAGGCACCCACAGAGCGAGACAAAGGTTGACGGGCGTGGGGAGTGACTGAAGAACAGGAGCAGCGGCAGCGGCGGCCACACGCCCCGGCGCGCGCCCACCGGAGAAAGGGGCAGCAGCCGGCAGCAAACTCCCAGGAGCCCGCGCGCCAGAATGAAATCGGACGCCGGCAGCAACTTACCGGGCTTGTGCCAGACGCTCACTCGGACGGCGCCATGTGCGCGCGCGCGGGGGCGTCTGTGTGTGTGTGGGGGGTGGTGGTGGTGGAAGGCGGTGAGGAGTCCTCCCCGCTGCATCTGCGCAATGGGGTCTCTTAGGGCATCTCTTCTCCCCCCCCCGCGACCCTTCTCTAATTTCAGTGTGGTGGCTAATAAGTGACGGCCATTCGAAGCGAAAGGCTTCCGGAATTTTCCCCTTTTCTGCGTTCCGCTCCAACCCGTGGACGATTAATGTTTCTCTCAGTCGTTATCACTACGCATCGCCCTTCCCCATACTGGGGCCGTCTATAAGTATTTGAGTTTCATTCCCGCCCATCACCCACCTCCGAAAGTTTAGGCTGTCTTGCCCCGTGTTTATAGGAGTTGTAATTCAAGGCGTTTCTCAGGGCTGGGAGGTTTGGGAAAGATTCTCCTCACAGGTACCGTGTCCCCGAAGTTCATTCAGCAGGAAACAGGCGGGGGGAAGGAGCCGGTTCAAAAGTCACCTCCGCCAAAGCAGCACAATAGTGATTTTTCTGACCTTTCAATCACAGGAACGCCTCAAGGGACACGTTCCAAAGAGCGGGCCCTCGTCAGCCCCAGCCCTCAGCCCCCAAGGAGCCACCGGACACCTCTCTAGCCGAAAAAGAAGGCCAAGGCGTGACTTTACCCGCGCTTTTTCTCCCTCACATTTCACTTTGGCTCCAGCACAAGCGCTTCGCTTCCCCCCCCCCTCAGAAGTCCTTTCTCCCCGCTTTCCCGCCACCACACAATCTCTCCCACACTTTCCCACACGGTCTTCTCACACCTCAGTGTGGTGTTTTCACACCTCCCGCCAACAATATATTTCTAACGGAATCTCCTTTCCGGTACGCCTCGCCGTTCTTTTCAAGCATGATGTTAAACGCCGGGTTTTTTTTCATCCATGAGCGGCCGCCCTACCCACGTGCCTACACGTGGGGCAAGGATAACAGCACCGCTCGCTCGATATGCCTTTAGCCACCGCCGGGCTTTTCGGCTTCGCGCTCAAGCGGCTCGCGCCGCCCCCGCACGGCTCTCGCAGGACGCATGCGCCTCTCCCCAGTCAAGCCCCAGCTTTGCCGCCATCCAATGGGTGGCGAGCAGCGAGAAACAGAGGGAGAGAGAAAGAGTCTCACCCGCACAGTTGCTCCGGGGTCTCTCTCGCGAATAGTAGGCACCTGTCAGGCCAAGGGGAACCGAAGGCGGCTGCTGAAAGGCGGCTGAGCCCAGAACAATAGGGCGCCCCTCGAATTGGAGCAGGAGTAAACTGGCAGAGCAGAACCTTGGGGGCTCTAGGTTTCCGAAGGCGAGGAAAGGAAGGGCTACCCGAGTGGGGCAAGGGGAGCAAGGGGGCGCCTGGGGACCCTCAGCAGAGGACGAGAGGCAGGAGGGGAAAGGAGGGGCGAGGAAAAGACTTTCCCCAAAGAGTCTGGAGCGAGGGAGGGAGGGAGGGAGGGGGAAAGGAGGGGTCCGGCGGGGTAGCTGCCGGAGCAGTTGGACGGGAGGAGGCGGCTGAAGCGGCGGGAGAGAGAGAGAGAGAGAGAGCTAGGAAGGCGCCTTCAGTCTCCGCGGCAGAGGCTGCAGTAACTTCTCAGCGCGCCTCTTTCTCCTTCCCATTCGCCGTTTTGTTCTCGCCGGCATTCCGGACTCGGGACTCTTCGGACCCGGATCGCCGGCAGCCAAGATGATGATGATGTCCCTGAACAGCAAGCAGCCTTTCAGCCTGACTCACGCCGGCGGCGGCAGCCTTCACGAAGCCAAGTACTCGGCCCTGCACTCCGGCTCGCCTTGCAACTCCTCGGTTGCCGGCGCCGCAGCGGCTTCGGCCAGCTCGCCCAACAACAGCAATGCAGGCGGGGGCAGCGGCCGGAATAACGCCTCGAATAGCAATAACGGCGGCGGCGGAGGCACTTCTGAGGCCCTGCGCCGCGCCTGCTTGCCCACCCCGCCGGTAGGTCGCTCCTCGGGGCAGGGAAAAGAAGAGCCAGCTCCCAGGAAAGAAGAAATAAGCTCTCGGTCTCTTCCAGGCCACCTGGTTGTTTCATTATAGGGAGACGGCAGATCAGTCCAGCACCACCTCCCCCGCCCTCCCCAAAACCTACAGGGGCTTTCAAGAGAGCTCCCAATAACTAGTCTAACCCAGGGTGCTAGTCCCGCCAGGCTATTTGCGGCTCTGTATGTGTGTGTGTGAGAGAGAGAGAGAGAGAAAGGGAGGAGGGAGAAAGAGAGAGAGAGAGAGAGAGAGAGAAGAGCTGATTTGCGTTCCCCCTTACTTCGTCCTACTGTTACTTGCTTTCTCTTTTCTCCTACTCTTCATTCCCTTTGCTTTCTTTCATCATCTATCTTTCATTATCGAACCTTTTTTTTTCTTTCCTTGCTCCCATCGTGGTCTACCTTCCAGTCTTCTTTCCTTCCATACCTCCCACTTTATTCCGTTCCTTCTAATTCTCCTCCCTCCCTCCTTCCTTGCCTATTTCTACCACCCTCCATCTCATTCCGACGGGGGGACAGGGTTGGCTTGGATGGCACTCCAAGGAGAACAGAGTGGAATTCCCTCCTGGCAGCAGTAATGTGTGCCTTTTATTTGCAATTTCAGAGCAACATCTTCGGAGGTCTAGACGAGAGTCTACTAGCCCGCGCAGAAGCCCTGGCTGCAGTAGACATTGTGTCGCCAGGCAAGAGCCACCACCACCACCCACCACATCACAGCCCCTTCAAGCCTGACGCCACCTATCACACCATGAACAACATCCCCTGCACCTCGGCTGCGTCTTCGTCCTCGGTGCCCATCTCGCACCCTTCTGCCCTGTCTGGCACCCACCACCACCACCACCACCATCACCACCACCAACCTCACCAAGCTCTGGAAGGAGACCTCTTGGAACACATCACACCAGGACTGGCATTGGGTGCCATGACAGGCCCCGATGGGTCAGTGGTTTCCACACCAGGCCATGCCCCTCACATGGGCAGCATGAACCCAATGCACCAAGCAGCACTCAGCATGGCCCACGCCCACGGGCTACCCTCGCACATGGGCTGCATGAGTGATGTGGATGCAGATCCCCGGGATTTGGAAGCCTTTGCAGAACGGTTCAAACAGCGGAGGATCAAACTAGGGGTGACTCAAGCTGATGTGGGCTCAGCCCTGGCCAACCTCAAGATCCCCGGGGTGGGATCCCTAAGTCAAAGTACCATCTGTAGGTTTGAATCCCTCACCTTGTCCCACAACAATATGATTGCTCTCAAACCCATCCTGCAAGCATGGCTGGAAGAAGCAGAGAAATCACACCGGGAGAAGCTGACCAAACCAGAGCTCTTCAACGGAGCGGAGAAGAAGAGGAAACGCACTTCAATTGCTGCTCCTGAAAAGAGGTCCCTAGAAGCCTATTTCTCTATCCAGCCGAGACCTTCCTCAGAAAAAATTGCAGCCATCGCGGAGAAATTGGACCTCAAGAAGAACGTAGTCCGAGTCTGGTTCTGCAACCAAAGGCAGAAACAGAAGCGGATGAAATACTCTGCTGGGATTTAGTCTTTGGAAATCTTTCTGCTTAGGGGGAGGAAATAAATATCAAAAAGACAGGGGAAAAAAACACATTTCTGTTTCTCTTTCCTGGAAAGAAAGAGGACGGAGCTTCAGAAAAAGAGTCCCATTGAGATGCGGTTGGACTGTGATTGGACAAAATATCAAGTTTAGAAAGTTGGCAGCAGATTTTATCGGGTTTGCAGGCTCAGACTTAAATTGGCATCAAAGAAAGACTGATTTTTGTGAAGGCAGATAAGAACTCTTTATAAAGGACGGAAGACATATCAAGTAAGAATTGTTTTTATTCTTAAAAGACATCACCTTTGCTGCGATGTAAAAGTACCCTTTACAGCTATTTTTCAGGATTAAAAAAAAAAAAGTGATTAGAGAGACTGAAACTTTAATCTAGATTAGAGAGGCATCTCAAAAGTATTTTGATTTTTTAAAAAAATAGATGGCAGTTTCTCTGTCATTAGACAGCATATTATAAATATATATATAGATATATTTTTACTGTGGTTATTACCCATTTCCTTCTCTGAAAAAACGCAGAGGGAAAATTTGATCCTGCTGTGCTTTTAAGAACTTTTAAGAGCTATTATTAGACGACTGCCAAACTCCTGTAAATTATTAATTTATCTCTCTAGTAACTTCATTTTGTGCTCATCCTAATTAATTGCACCTCTTTCATCAAAGTCTTGATTTTAAAAAAAAGTAAAATAAAACAGTATGGTTAATGTAAATTAATTATTTTATGTTGGTTGGTAGAGTTTATGAATTTGCGCTTTTTTCCCTTCTTATACAAAACTTCCTCTCGAGCCATTTGTATATGTTCCCAAGATTTAAGCTATGAGTATTCTTATTTGTGAGGCGTTCTCACTCTATAGTGGCTGTCTTGCGTTGTTTGTGTAGTCTGACTCACTTGTTTCAAGGAGGTATTTGTTGACTGCGTTACATATTTAATGGGGATTCCCCCCACATAGACTCCACACCCTCCACCACATGCGCTGCTTTTAAAAGGAGCACTTGAGTAGGTGACTGTGGTGGCTTTGTTCCTTTGGATTTCCTTTCATTCAAGTATTGTCTATTCTAGATTCCGACACTAGTTCTCGTTGTTCAGATCTCCTAGTGACTCTTTTATTCCCTTTGTTTGCAATAGATTTGCATTATGTTTGAAGGTTTCATAGGTAGAAAAGCCAAAACTACATTAGAAAGAGTAAAGGAGAGTAGTGAGACAGTGAGTGGACCGAGAGAGACAGTGCACTGTTTGTAAATCCACATGATTTGGTATAATTCTTTTGGATCTCCCTTCCCCCCCCACCCACAGGTACTTAGATTGCGGTACCGTTATGTATTGTAAATGATTCATTTGAGACTGATGCACATACAATTATATTCTTACGGATTTCACTGTATTGCTGTTATGTTTAAAAGTTATTTGAAGTTTTACCTCTGTACATTATAACAATTTGTTTTGTTAATAGAAATTATTATTATTATGGCAATGTATTAATTTATTCAAAATGTTGTCTAATTGTCTTTCATTAAAAAAAATATTTTAACATTTTATTGACAAACCTATGTTTTTCAGGTTCCTTTTCCAGGTATAGATTGTATTACTGAACCTGGAGCACTTCCAGAATGAGTATAGATATTCATTTGCATGGCAACAGATTCATAATATTCGTTGTTATTGCTAAATCAGTATATTAGGATCAGAGAATCAAACTGTGGGAGCTATTCCAGATTTAAATAGGTCTTGGTTTGTTGTTTTTTGCTAATAATTCCTCTATAGCTATTTTACTGATCAAACTATTTCAATGTTTTCTTATTTCACATTGAGAGACAATTAGATTATTCTTAGATATTTATATTTATTGAACACTGCAAATATTACTTTTTTCTCCTTTATGTGAATATTTAATATAGAGTTGGTGCTCATGAAGAAGACTTTCTAAGTGAGGATTGGTTTAGATGTTTTAGATAACCAGGTTGTAAAACTGCAGAATGTAAAACAGGCAAAGGAGCTTAAGGATGTTGGAAGGGAGCTTTTCCATTATCCTACCTGGCTAGCTGGGTTCTGAAAGACGGTGGTAAAAATGGTTGAGCCTCAAGAGTTCAGCACTACTACCGCAGCACCAAGCACATAAATAGTCAGATTAAACGATAGGTGGAAATCTACAGGAAAGGGTGGGCAGAAGGAAAAAAAAGCTTGCTTACTTACCTGTCCACATTTCCTGATGCAATTAAAATACTTTAAGAATTAGAAAATAAAAATTATCTCTCCCATATCTAAACAAATCTGTCCTATAGTAGGAGCTGCCTTGAAATATATGCTGCGGTGGATTTAGGTACATTGACTAGGAAGTAAACAGACTTGTTCCCAAGTAAATGATACTTGAGATGGCAATGTTTGAATAGAAAGATCAAATTTTAATTAGCATTTGAAATCAATTGTAAAAGACATTTCTATGGAAAAACTTCCTCAGCCTCCTAATTTAAGAAGAAAAAACCCCTTTATTCCAATAAAGAGAGAGAAGACACTCAAGGGAGAAGACTGAGAAAAGGTAGCAGATTGTTCTTTTTTTTTTTTTTTTACTCCACCTCTACCAGACTCCCAAAAGAAAACATGCTCACTTTTCATCTCCTCTTGTGTTTGATAAATGATCATAAATCGCCTGGATCAAGAGCTAAATTAAAGCTATACCATGAGATCAAAAGGTAGCCCTGAAAGAGCTATATAAACACCCTGCAGAACCTGCTCTTTGTGCTATAAAGATCTAGCAACCAGAGCAAAGTATGGCATATTCTGTCTTCTAGAGGATCAAACTAAGATGTATAAATTGGTAACCTTGTTGCCCAAGGAGCTAAGGTCTTTGATGTAGCGAGTGTGAATTGAAACAATGGCCGTGCTGTTTTTCGGTTGGTGATTTTAAAAAAAGAATCAAAGGTAGTCTGCTTTGAAATGCCACCAAATTCCAGAAATAGAAGTTGTAATCCGTGAGAAAACAAGTAACTGAAAAGCCGTGTGTGCGTGTATAGGCACACGAAGGGTATGTATACGTGTTGCGGTATCTATGTATGTATTGAAACGGCCCCTTTTCCTTCTCTTTCCACCTTTCGTTTTATGTGATTAGAAAGCTACGGCAGCATCTGCGCACAGCAGCCAGCGCTTTCAGGACCAAGGACAGCGCCTCGGCGCTCTCTGACTCTCGGTTCAATCTCGCCTGTTTGCCAGAGGCTCATGGAGGGAGAGACCAAGGGAAGGGAATGGGAGGAAAGAGGCGGAGTGTAGGGGGAAATGGGGATGATAAAAGGGAGGGGGCAAAAAGGTGAAGGGAGCAGCTATTTTCTATAGAGGCTCAGCCAACTAAACAAAACAACCTTTATTCATAGATCCCCAAAGTCTATTATAGCTATGCTTAAGAAATATCAGAACGGAGGGGGTTGAAAGAATCTGAAAGAAACCCGTCTAATGTATTGGCATAAATCTACAGGCTCTGAGCATCTGACTTACGCAAGTTTAGGATAGCACTTCCCCTTCCCTCCCTCCACCCAAGACACGTTTTACTGCTGGGATGATGTCTCAGAATATGACGGTCATTTCATGATTAGACGGGCAGTAATATCTCCTTTACATCAATTTAGGAACCTGTGAATTCAAAGAATGAAATATTTCTCTAATCACTTGCCTTTTAGATTGAGATCACTTTTACAACTGGTTAACCACCAACAGTGCAAAAGGATTATGGTAATTGCCTATTTCCCTAAGAGTAGCGGTCCCATGTCTGATAAATGAAATGTAAATCGAAAAAAAGCTACTTTCTTAAGGTACAGATTCTTTCAATGTGCTGTACGACAGTGGTGTTGATACCAAAGGGAAGAGTTAATCAATTCTTTTCAACATTGCCGTTTAATATTTATCTGCTTCTGGTTACTGAAATGTTATTTTGAAGATACTTTGAACAACCAAATGGGCACAGCTTGAAGCTTGCTATTACTGGATGCTGCTTCTCTTTCAACCCAATCAAGTATACAATCCCTCAGTAAGATCCTAAAAAATATTTGTGAATCCTCAGAACTTTTCTGGTCTAGAATCATTAAGACCTGGCTAATTATTTTGAAAATTGAGCAGGGAGATCAAATGCTAAGGTTCGGACTCTTTACACATCTCATTTTCAGGAACTCTTGGGCAGAAATTTAACTACAATATGAGTTTGCTTCTTTTAAAATACTCTTTGTGATAAACTTACATGTACTGGTCTGGTCTGGGTGTGGGTCCTTTAAAATTGTCCCTAAGTAAACAGAACTTCAGTAAAAACTACACCCAGTTAAATTTAGTTGTACATAGAAATTCTGGGCAAAATTTATAAGGATAGATGTTACAATGGAATAACATTAACAATCATGTTGTATTATTTTGTTCTATCTTGTGGACAAAAAAGGCAAAATGCATAGATAGTTCAATAGAAAAGCAGTCTCTCTCTATATATATATATAAGGTCAATGGGACTTTTCTATGTAAGTGGAAAGAAAAAATGATGCAGACTCTGTGATTTTACTCCATAAAGAATGCCTGACTCTTTATCTTGATTGCTCATTTCTTCTACCGTCCAATAGGGAGCATCTGTGACCTAGAAATTTAAGAGTTAAAATACAACTGCTAAGAAGTCATTATCGTCCAAAATATGATTTTTATTTTTAAATTACCAAAGCAGCTACTGTTCCTTCCTGAAACAAAGCCAATTTGGAATTCATAAATACAGTCCACATTGAAGGAGAATAAGCGTGACAATTGCATACCTATGCAGAGATGAAAGGCTCAATCAGGCATTTTGGAAACGTTCCAGAAAGCAAGTACAAAAAAAAAAATCCCGAAGAATGACAGAAGACCAGAGGCCTCACGTAAGTCCTGTGAAGTCTTTTATCTTTTCACTTCCTCTTGGCCCACTTAAATGAGCCATTCACTTAAAGGCTATTATGGGAGAATTAATAAATTACACAGCGAATGATTAAATCCAGATAATTACAAGGAATAAGTAAGTAATCATTCGTTATCTCAGCTAATTACTGCAGGTCACAGCAAGCTGGAATGTGAAACCCTCCTCGGGAATTGAAATTAACTTTGCACAGCAAGGCTTTGCTTGACATCCTTAGTCTGTAGGCACATGGCAGCTCCCTTGTGAGCCTGGCCTTTCTATTTAACTTGGAGAGAATGGAAATAAAATTAAGTGGTGGTAATAGGAAGTTGCTTAGAAAGCCAAAGCAGCTAAAGGAAGAAAAAGACTAGCTTTTAAACAAAACTGTCAGACATAACGTTTACTTAATCCATATTTTTTTATTTTGTTGGTAAGGAAATTGTTAAACACAAATTTAAGAAGAGGCATTGGAGGTTCAGAAATAGATTTGCAGAAAACTTATGCTTTTCTTAGTACAAAAGGGAAAGGTTTTCTCAACTAGGAAAAGCCTGGGCTTTGTTTCAGCTACAATAAAGCACCCACCTCATAAAGGCAGGGACCTAATTAAGGAGGTAGTCATCTTTTTCATTGATCTTCCTCCAAGATCATGTCGGGGGTTTCCCTTTCCCCTGACTCCAGCTTTTTTAAAAGGAGTATGTATCTTTGATAGAGGAGGCCTATAATCTATAATGTGTGATTCTTGTATTTAAAGCTTTAGCATATAAAATAAGCTATTAAACACATACTGAAGGAGAGGGGATGGGGGAAACGAGAGGGTTTTTTTTATCAGTTGTAATTAGGTGGACAATCTCTTCCCTTTTCCTTGCTGGAGCCTGGGATGATAATTAAAATTTAATGAAGCCTGGGACTTGAGAGGGCCTCATCTGGGACTCTGGAATAGAATATTTTAACTGTACATTTACGCTGAGTGTCTGGCTTCAAAGACGTAACTGCTTTTAATCTCAAATTAGGCAAACTACAGATCTGAAATTAAATATTAGAAGCATTTTTAGTCCCCTTTTCCTTTGGAGGGCAGATTCACCCAATGTAGGATTCTCTTTGGCCCATTAACATACACACATATAGAGTCTCTGATTACCTTTGTTTGAATAATACATGGCTTCGATGGGGGTGTGTGGGTTTCTGGTGCTTTTTGGGTTGTTTTAAAAAAACAGGGGTTAATGCAATATTAATCGGTGGTAGCTGTTATAAAAATGCGCAGGCTTTTCAGGAACAAATCGATGAAGGCTAGGGATGGGAAGAGCAAAGGCAATCTCTCTCTCTCTCTCTCTCTCTCTCTCTCTCTCTCCTTGTGGTGTAATCTCATTTTCAAACGCTCCCAAAGCTTTGGGTGAGTAAGGTTGTCATTTCTGCTTGTGTTCCTTTGACAAGTTCGTCAAGTTCCAGTTCCTGCAGGTAGACGAAGTGAAGCAACATATAGCTCATGTGCTGATCATACATCCAAGGGGGCGGGAGGAGGAGGAGGAGGAACAGAAGTGCTCTCTAGGCTTTGCTGAACATTAATCACAGCGTGAAATCTCTCCCTCTCCTCCCCTCCCCTCCTCCCGACAAGTAGCAAACTCCGCACCGCTGGGAAACCGCATCCCAGACCTGGGTTGGAAGGCGCCCGCTGAGCGCCCTGCTCCCAGTTAACAGGCGTGGATTAACCAGGCGCAGGTCGCTTTCACCTGCCACTGTTCTGCTCCGCAAAAGAAGCGAAAGTCCCAAGTTTCCCAAATCAGCCAGGACTGTTTTAAACCGCGGTGTGTGTTTAATAATTGCGGCTACTTATAATGTGATCTGGCTTCATGGCTTTCCTTTACCGGAAATACTCTAGAGAATTCCGCCCATAAATTATCCTTTGGCGAAGAAAAAAGGGAGGAAGGAAACTAACTAACTTGAGATTTCCATTTGTGGGGGATGGAAGAAACGCTGCTTAATTTGTGCATCCCACTTTGCATCCCATTTCCAACGACAGTTAAAGGGGTTTCAATTTTAAACCGTGAAGCATCCTTCATTTATTGAATGTATATCCCACTTTTCTTCCAAGGATCTCTAAAGGCAGAAAATCCTGCTCTGGGAATTGTATTCTCAAAACAGTCTCGTGAGGGGGATTGTCCTAAAAATAAAAGTTGGCTCAAAGTCTCAAGGCCACCTTTATGGCTGATATTAGAATTGAACCTCACCAATCCTAGTTTGGCAGCCTAACAGTGTGATTTTGATTGTTAGAGAAAGTGTATTTAGATGTATGGCCTTCCATTTGACAAGGGTTAGAATTATCATATTTTTTTTCTTTCTGGGTGCAAAATCCAATACTTGAAGATTATTTAAGTAAATAACCTGAGCCTAACTTTTGAATTTTGCTTTTTTGCCTCTAGAAATATTGAACAAACAAAGAGTGCTGCAGAGTTGTGGCTTCAGGCTTACACAGAAATGATGCTGGTCCATTGAGTTCATGGCAGCAAGATAATATTTCCCTTCCCTTCCTCAAGTTATGCAGAAGAAATTCTGCTGCAAGCACCTGGAAAAGTGTGTGTGTGTGCATGCACACGTGTGTACATGTGTGTGTATCTGTATGTATATCTCGATTGTTATCCCCAAACCAATACATTGACTTTGATGCTTCCCTAATACAGCATTAAACCAGCCTGGCCACATAGCCCTAGCCCTCAGAGGGTTCCATTAAATTAAACTAAGGAGCCCCAGGCAGGCACAGAGTGAGCAGGGAAAACTGGAGTAGGAGAGGTGTTAAAGGAAACCACAGCTGCAGACAGTGCCACCCACTTTAATGAGAAAAGGAACCTGCTGTGGGCATCAATAAGACAGGTATGACTGGCCACCTATTTGCTTAAAGCTTCTTGAGGCAGAGATTTGTCATGAGTTTAGGGCTCCAGCCAAAAGTGACTGTAATTAAATACCCTTGCCACTCTTGCTTTCACAAAAGGAAGGCAGCCATACTTAATGAGATTTGCAGCACATCCATAATCTTGGTAATGATATACTTTGGCTGTATAGATTATGCCCACTATGATATTTCAGGACAACCCCGAACTTTTGATAGAATTGTCTCTCCTGATATCACTGTCTACTTAATGAATGCCTTTAGCTCTTCTAGTTTTAATAAAAATCTGTTTTATGAAGTATAGTAGTTGAGAGTCATGGTGGAGTGGGTAAGGGGTTTGGCCTCTTTTTTTTAATAATTCCTTTATCCCTTCCCCTCCTTTAATGCAGCTATGCCCAGTACATTTGCTGAAAAGCTGGGGTGGCATATCTTCTAAAATAAACTAGTTTTACTGTTTTAAATACTGTCTTTAGAGTAATGAGTTCAGTTCTAACCACTCAGTCACACTCTCTGAAATATAGACACCTCACCCACCCACCAATTCTGCCCAGAAGAATTCATTAGATTCCAATAGAAGAGAAGGTGCCAATTTCTTACAAGTCTGCTTATTATTTCCCCTTGGTGTCAGGCCTGCTTTTGGCCTGCCACACATTCAGCTATTCTATTATGCATGTGATATTGTGGGCAAAATGGGAGGGGGTATGGTGTGGAGTTGTAGACGTGATTATGTTTACATTCTTTAAATTCTTTGT
>JANHFT010003320.1:107576-123251 GCA_032467955.1 Pseudoxenodon macrops | reverse complement strand
CCCCCCCCCCCCCCCCCCCCCCCCCCCCCCCCCCCCCCCCCCCCCCCAGCATATAAAAACTAAAGACAACAACCCATTCCTAACATCAAACTATTAACAAGCATCCCCTGAGAAAACGATTATGGGGTGAACATTATGTGGAACACTTGTATAATGTACATATTTAAATTCACAAAAGTCAATCCACTAATTTTGGGAAATGATCCTAAAATATTATCCCATTCTCATTTTAGTTTTTGTTTCAAATAAGAATCATTGCACAAGTTTTAGCCAATCTGGAATTTTCATTTTATTAACCTCAGAAATTACATTGTAATAGTTTTATTGGTGATTCTGAAAGTTTTCAAATTATGTTGGTAAACAAAGGTTTGGTTTTTTTTAAATAATACTTTATATAATCTGTGTAAAACTCCTGCTAGCCAAATGGTCTTACACAACACTCAGAAGGAGCACCAATTATACTGCATTAACTTGTAGATGACACTTTTTAAGCTGGTTTATTTTCCAAATGTATACAAATCAAAGTCATTTTAATGCTATAAATAATTTATTCTTTAAAAAATTTGTGCTGTTCACCCATTTATAGGGTTACAAGCTACGTGAAAAGTACAAAACCTTTTTGTCAAGTGTGATACTGAGAGTGCTTTTCATGTCATTCACTGGTTTTACATCTGGATTTGGATATACTGCGCAACGGGCAAGGCTAGAATCCATGAACCAAGCTGCAAAGATCTCGAGCTAAATAAGGCAGACTCAGAGAAACAAGAGAAGGAAATACTTTCCTATCCAACATGTACTCTTCAGACTAAAGCACTCTTTCTATCAAGCTTTCTAAACTGTTAAATAAAAGGTTTTCCAAACAAGCATTTAAACTTCATTACACAGAAGAGCAACAAGAACAGTAGTCTGCCTGACAAAATGGCAGAAGGGGAAAATGTATATACGGAGTTCAATGGTTAGCCTGAATGTAGCACAGTTCTTCACAACCGATGGGGGGTTACTTCAACATGGTGTCCAACAACGTTCTAACGACGTGCTTCATCTCAACTGTTTACTATGAAGCAAGGTGGTAAAATGTTTGGCCCCAGTCGGGCTTAAAAAATGGTTCATTTTCATGATGAGCATGTCTGTCCAGCTATCAATCATGTTTGTTTGCACCAAATCCCAAGCCATTTAAAATACGACTAAATTTAAGTTAAACAGAAGTCGTCTGCTCCAAATTCACCATCAACTATCCATGCTACTGCATTCCTCTAAGGGGAAGAGATAAAATGTAAACAAAAATATATTAAGAACGTCCATATTGTCTTGTATATCTCAATCATTATATATGTACATTTTAATCACACAAAAAGAAAATCACTGTAAATTCACTTCATTCACTGTAAACTAACTGAACAGCAACAATAAGGATTGCATTGTTTGTGGCTACCCAGCAAGAGTTTTTACAAGTTTCTTGTGCAAAACTTCAAGAAATGAAATGGAATGGAATGAAAGAGCAATTGATAGAAAAAATATATGTAGAGACAAAAACTTGGGGTAATGTCTAAATTTCATATCAATGTATATTGCCCAATCAGCTGAAACCAGTCCTTGATAATTTCCTCCTTTATAGCAATTATAGGGAGGTAATAGACATAATCCACATTCCAGGAAATGTGTGGAGAACATGGTTTCTGCAACTGAAGCCTCAAATTATTTCCAACTCTCAATTAGTTGTGACCATATGTTTTTGTGTTTGTGTGCACCAGGAACTTTGGGGCAGACTGCATACATGCCATTCTGGCTAACACTACTGAGGAGAACTTGGGAGAGAGCTGTAGATCTCTGTCTAATGCAGCCCATTTTAAAACTTTTTCAGGGAGGGGTTTGGGTTTTCCTTTAACAACAATTTGGTTTGATTTTATTTAGGTTTTAGGGCATTTTTATGCTAAAGCCATTTTATATAATCCCCCCCCCCTAATATATTTGAACTAGAAATATTAGAAAAGGGACAGCCAAGGCTGTAATCCCACCTATAGCTTGGTGGATCTCAAGTAATTCAAATGACAAAATGAGAAGGGTTGCTATTTGAAGTTCAGCAGAGTCAGAAGAAAAAATTGTTTATTAAATCAGTTTTTAAGGTTGCTCACTTGTCAACAATTCTGGTTAATGACTGTCTATCATGAATACTAATTTAAAAGCAGTACCAAAACACAGATGGGTCAGAAGGGTTGGGCAGAAGTTCTTACATGGATACAAAAATGTATATACTTCATTGTCTGTTTGGAAATTGTGTGGATTATTATAATGTTGAAAATAATTTAATATTTATGATGATAGAAATGGCAATACAGAAAAAAAAGAGGAAGATTAAATAACTCATTACAAAGATGGGCTTGGCCACTCTGCCAAACTTTTCTGGCTGATACTGTCAAGGCTACTTTTTAATTCAGCTCAATAAAGGACAAGGAAGGAGGCAGAAGGCAGAAGCAGTGCCACTGGAGCAATCCATCACATTGTTGTAGCTGAAGCCTAAGAGATTGGCTTCTGGCCAAAAACTGAAAGCCCATTTAAATTCCAACTCAAACAGCTGCAAACCTAACACTTTAACACATTTGTTCATCCAGTTTGAGAACCCCTGCAATATAAACTTATCATTGTTCTATCCACAAACAGCCAGGCATCTACTACTCTACGCCACATGTACCAGTACTTCAATCCATCAACAATACAGTACAACCTGTGTATAGCTGTGCAAAATATATTTCCTTTCCTGAACTTTTGCAATTTTTAAAAGGAGCTTGCAATTCTTTAAAATGCCGTGTTACACATGGATTTCACTGACTCCTATTCTAATGCTGCTTCATAAACCTTTGCTACATTCATAATATAGTAATGGCAAAATCCTAACCTAGCCTAACCTCAGTAGTTTATATTGAATGTTAACACCAGGGAGACAAAATTCAAACCTCCACAGCACTTAATCTGATTTAGAAATCTTTATGTTGTTGTAAACCGCCCAGTCACTTGGGTAAAATGGTGGCACAGAAATATAGTGAATAAATAACATTTAAGCTGTGACATTTTCATCTAGTTTGACAGGTAGATCCAATGATTGCTAACACCCAGTGTTAAATAGAATCATACAATAAAAGTAGCAAGATTTCTTTCTACTTTAATTACACTGAGCATGTCCTGGGAAGTTTGTTTAAAAAGATCTTTATCAATTTAGACTAGCCCAAATTGTGGTTCAATATTAACCACAACTAGGCTTGGATCAAATGAGTAATCTAAAATCTTTGTGTGATTTGTCTATCACAGCAATCCAGAACAATCAATCATATTCCATGTCCAACATTTCCTTCATCTCTGAGGCCATCCAGCAATGATTTGTGAAAGCTAACCTATTTTACAGAGAGAAAAAAAAATAATGCAAAGAAAGAGAAATGTGCTTTAGAATTTTTTTTAAAAAAAAACTGCTTCTGCTTTGACAAATGTATTCAATCTCTAATGTTTAGTAAATACATAAATATATGAGATTGTAGCCTTGTCTGTCACTACAGAAGGTGTATCACTGGAAAAGGTATTGAATATAGTCATTGCTGTAGTAACGTGAATTAAGTTATCAAATGATTTAGTCAAATGTTGCTATATGTGGGCCCTGTAAATCTAAATCCATCTGGCTCTTGCAGTGGTTACAGCCATTCCTCCAGGAAGGGACAAGGGGGGAAAAGTTAAGTATTAAAAGTCCTGAATACCGAATGCAGGTCCCAACCATTCAACCAGGGAATGTCTCCTCAAAGGCATGGGAAGGCTGAGAAAAATGTAATTAGGTTTGTGAGACTGTGCTTTACTTTGATAACCATTAGAATCACTTAAGATCAGCCCTCTATATAGTAATGTTCTTTCATAATTTAGGTATGGATGAGATCTAAGCTACTTAGGTACAATCTTTGAAAGGACTGAAGAAATCCAAATCATATGATTCTTTTTCTGAGGTGATGGACTTAACCCACCATTTTATTCCTCCTTATCCTGTCTAATGTCCTTTCCAGTTCTTACATTTTATGATACTAGCAAAATGCTTTGCTGGAGGCATTTAAACCAAGGCTGGGTGGCCATTTGGCAGGGGAATATCGTAACAGTGAATTCCTACAGTGGGCAGAAGGTTGGACTAGAAGATACCTAAGGCTATTCAAACCTTTCACTGTATGATTAAACTATGCATACACCATGAACTTTGCAAATCACTGTATTTAAATGCAATAAGAAAAAATAAATATAAAATAATTGAATCTTAAAATCTTTCTGTCTCATAAAATTAGTTTATTTATTTTTTACCTTCAATATCCTGGCTGTCTACAAAAGGTGATGGTCCCCATATTCTAACAGTGCCATCATCAGAGGCGCTGGCCATCATGGATGGAATTTGTGGATTCCAGCTCACGCAGTTGACCGTACGTGTGTGCCCCGTCAGTTCCGCAATTGGCAGCTCACTACGTTTGTGCCAAATATATACTTTATGATCTAAGACAGATAGGTTTGAAAAAACATGAGATCCATCCTAAAATTTAAAATATGCTCTGTAATCAACATGACAATCCATGTTTCCAGTTAAAAAATTCCATGCATATCACCAAACAAAAATGCTGAATGCTAAATCCAACAGTTTCAAGGCGACCTTTAAAATTCCATATTTAAACTAACAGCATGTACTGATTTTCTTTCCAAAATGAAGATATTTGTAGAAAATTAAGTATAAAGGCAGGATTTATATTATCTAATTAGGAATCTGTTTATATGCTAATTTCCACTAATAATACATTTACATACAAGAATGAAATTGAAATATAAAATTGAAAAGCTCTGGATCTAATTCTTGAATTTTTTAATTTGACCATTTTAATGATAGGTAGGGGCCAGATAGACCAGAAAACTTTCTGCCTTTTGAATAAAGGACTACATTTGTTATTGGAAAATAAAATGTTTTTAAACATGATACTTTATCTATGACTTTAGTAAGCCATCCACTAAATTAACTGTGTGATACCCTATTTAGGAACTTACTGCTGCATGAAAAAGATAGTGGAGAAACCAGCCAATGCCAGCCCACATGCAGAATAGGAGAAAGTTACATTCAGATAGCTCTTGTTTGCCTTGAAGTATAATGCCCAATACCAAGACTTTTTGTCAGTATACTTTAGCCAATAAGCAATCCATTTCACCATTTGAAGAAGTTTATGACACAGCCAAGTTGTAATTTACAGGTGTAACTCTGTTGGTCCATTCTATTACATTCACATAAAACATTTACAAAGCTGAATATATGCATGGAAACTTCTATGCCACCGCTAATCCTGACATGCAAGTTGGATGATCATAGAAAGGGTGGTGGATGAAATCTTAAATGTGCAAGTGTCTGCATTGTGAAAGAACCACGTATCAAAGTAGTTGCCAGTAATTATATTTTTTGCTAAGTACTAGAATAGGTTTGTGGCTTTACTTAAATATCTAATTAAATAGAAGCACCATAAGACAAACTTTTAAGATGTACAAAAGTGTTGAAATAATTTGCTTTAACAATAAATTCAAACAATGATAAAGGATCCGAAATATTTTAGTCTCTTCCCAAATATTACAAATCCTTCTACTTACATGCCACATTATTTAGCAGAAATACTTACTAGCTAAATCAGCTCATATAAATTTAAAAAAAATAAGTGCCACAACATCTAAATTACACCAAACACCCTTGTTTATATTTGTTTACTCTCCCAATTTTAATCTGATTAAAATTTAATCTGATTACACATTATCTGCATAACTTCAAGGATTGTTGTTCATCTTAAGGCAACAGCACTTAGCACTTACTCCCATGAGAGGTTTTTTATGGTACCTTAATGCTTCTTTACAGAATTAGACGTGAACTTTACTCCCAGGGCAGACCATTTGATGTTTGGGGCTGGTAGGTGAAATGCCTACCTAGCTGAAAACATACCTTTACATTTAAGAGGTTATGACATTTAAATCTGTTACTTTTTTTGTACATAGAGACTTTCACAGCAGCCATATTTGCAACAATTCAGTGCAAAGAGGCAACAGCCTCAGGCAGTCCGAATCTAAATAAGGTGCCATCAGCTTCAACTACAGCTGGGTAGTTTTTAGACACTGAAAATGAAAAAAATAAAAAGCTGTTCTAAGTTGACCTGGATAAGTTAATCGGCATATTCATGTCAAACAAACAGTAGAGTGTAGCTAAGTGACTTGTCCACGCTGCCCTAAGTAGTGTATGAATTATTCGATAAACCAAAAAGTCAATAGGCTGACAGATATTTCTGGGCCAGAGACTGTTTGGAAGGGGAAGGGAGTTAAAAATGCATTCATAAAAGGATTGACAAATATTTACAATGACAAATTATTAACATAAGGTCCAATAAAGAGGTGCTGTTCTCAGTTGAGCATTTCACCCGTTAAAGACAAATAATGCATTAAGATACTATTTTTGTTGACTCAACCTATGACTGCACTCCTGTTCAGACCAAAACAACATCTTCCTGAAGTTTTTGGGGTACAGGAGTATTGTTGCACATTCTGTATTAGCTACAATTCTACAAGCAATACAGAGTTCTATCTGATAAACTCACACAATTGACAAGAGAACCTGCTAAAAGACAACTATGATTGTTTCAAGTTGCTCATGATGGAAGATACTGAATACAGTAGATCCTGTTGTAGTATGGGAGACCATAATTCTCTTACCACAATTGATTATAATCAAAATGACAGATGAATTTACGTACCTACACCTACCTTTACAAAACTTATCTAGAGCAAATACAGTTCATACCTCAGATAACTATTAGAGCAACGGTACTCAATATTGTACAAACATTATAGACGTTACTATCAAAAATATATAACACATTTTACTTGTGGATCCCACGGTTCTCTGAAGAAGAATCCTTTTTTTCAATTACTATTTAATTATCACTATTTATGGAAATGTAAGGCACACCCACTCTACTTATTAAAACTCAGAGAGTGAGAAGACTATAATATTCACTAATGCAGAAAGTTTGTGACGGAATGAGAGAGAGAGAGAGAGAGAGAGAGAAAGAGAGAAGAGAGAGA
The DNA here is from genome assembly GCA_032467955.1 of Pseudoxenodon macrops. Lineage (NCBI taxonomy): Eukaryota > Metazoa > Chordata > Lepidosauria > Squamata > Pseudoxenodontidae > Pseudoxenodon > Pseudoxenodon macrops. The sequence continues at coordinate 116,138 of JANHFT010003320.1, read as the reverse complement.
GACAAAGAGGGAGAGAGAGGATGCTTTAAAAAAAAAATTACCTTCACTGCCACTAGCGATGAAGTCTTCGTTATGGCCTCCAAAACATGAATGAATTGTGTAAAACCCTTGTGTAACACCTTGGTACTTTCTCACTAAAACTCTGTCTTGCAAATCCCATAAATGAACTCCCTGAGGACAAAAAGCATTGTAGAAAGTGTTTACTGTAAGAAATAGTTTCCTCTCTATTACTTGGCTTCACTGTTTAATAATTGAATCTGAATAAGATTCAATACAGCGATATAAACATTTTAAAAGGACTTTTTTCTTCACTAGCAAAAACACATGAGCATTTGTATTTTATCCAGCAGAATATTTCTTCTTATTTCTCCCCAAAGCAGAACCCATTTACATTTCCTGAAAGCTTCTATCTTGAAACCTTCAGGAAAGAGAAATAAGTGGTATAGGGCTGCAGTATGAAAAAAAATAACCAGTAAAATGTGAGCAGATGCTCTTTCCCACATATACCAGCTGCTGTAAAATTTTCTCCAGTTCTCCCCACTCACTATACCATGTGTCACATCTTAAGGCTTCTAATAGATGCTTTTGCATGTGGGAAGGTGAAATAGAATATAAGAAGCCACCTTAACTGTTTCAAAACATCACACCAATTGATAAAAGCTTTTCCAGCTTTCAGTAAGTTTTCCTTCTTGCTCCAAGAGATGTCAGGGATTGAATAAGGGATCTTTCTCAACAAAAATACAAGTCCTACTACTTTCTTCAATTGTAGAGGGGACGAAAGGTATTGCACAAATCGCCTTTCACTTGATAATGTTTGGATATAAACTTTCCATAGCCTTCTTGCATTTGCCAACGTATGTGTTCAAGTGTTTAGAGCCTATCCCAGTGATGGCTAACCTTTTTGCCATTGTGTGCCAAAAACGGGAGGGGAGGAGCGCGCATGTGTGCCCACACCCATAATGCAATGTGCTCCCCCCCCCCAAGTTGGCCCATTGTGCCATTTTTTACCTTTTTGGAAGATTTGTCCTCATCATTTTATGATGCTATTTTAAAATTTTAACACTAACCATAGGAAGACAATGTAAACTGCTTACAATCCTCTTGGACTGGAACAGGATACAGACAGTCTTTGACCTAGGACTCTTAGTGGCTATGCAAAATTACAATTGCACTGAAAATTGACAATTATGATTAATCGTCATACTTTCAACCATCATAGCATCCCCCTGGTCATATAATCAAACTTTGGGTGCTTGGCAACTGGCATATATTCCGTGTCATATGATTACCATTTGTAGCATTCCCAGCCAGCTTCCAGCAAGCAAAGTTAATGGAAGAAAGTCAGATTTTCTTAAGAACCATGTGATTCACTTAACAACTGTGGTGACTTGCTTAAAAACGCTTTTCTAAAGAGGATGGAAACATGTATAAGAACATGAGAACTACGGAAAACAGATTTGCGCTATCTTCTAGAGCAGGGTTTCCCAACCCCCTGGCCACAGTCGCTTCAGAACAAGCAGTGGGTAAGTGCACGCAGCTCCACTTGCGCGAGCAGTCGGCACAAAACCATCACCTGCCGCCACCATCAGTCTACAAAGCTGCAAAGGTTAAGGACTGCTGATCTAGGAACTGGAGATTTTCCAAACATAAATGAGTGATCGGTGATGGGGTGGGGAGCAGGCTGAAGTAGTGGAGACTCCAAGAGGTGGGGAAGAGGAGCATGGGATATCTCAGTGGGTGGGGTCTTTGGTGGCCAAAGGCAGTGGTCTTGTCCCTGGACTAGGCCTCTCATGGTCTTCCCTACTTCTGAGGTACCGCATGCGCTTTAAACAACCTGCACATTTGATTAACAAATGCACTGGGGAAAAGCGGGATGGGGCTCATCTATTTAACATGATTCAATTAACATTATGACTGTAATGGGCAGGTGCCATTACATTTGTAACATAAGAACTTACCTGTACTAACTTAACAGCTGCAGTGATTCACTTAACAATTGTGGCAAGAAAGGTCATAAAATGGGGCAAAACAAATGTCTCATATAGCAACAGAAAATTTGGGCTCAATTGTGGTCATAAGTTGAGTATGCCATTTCATTTCAAAGCAGCATACATTTCAATCCCAATAGATAACAATATAACAATAATATATCAATGCAATACAACAATGGTCTAGTGCCACGGTGGCGAATGTATGGCACGAGTGTCACAGGTGGCACGTGGAGCCATATCTGAGGTCACGTGAAGCATTGCGCTATGTCAGCCCCAGCACGTATGCGCACGCTGGCCAGCTGATTTTCAGCCTTACAGAGGGCGGGGGGGAGGCCGTTTTCACCCTCCTCAGATTTCAGGAAAGCATCCGGAGCCTAGGGAGGGGGAAAAACAACTCAATGGGTCTACCAGAAGTCCAGAGGCTTCAGTGAGACCTGTGTGCATGTGTGTGTGGGGGGGGGGGCAGCACGAGTGTGTGTGCGCGCGCACGTCTGCGCATGTGCAGGGGAGAGGGCATTGCATTATGGTTGTGGACACACACATGTGCACTATCGCACGCTTGCGCACCCTTTGGCCACTCAAGCAAAAAAAGCTTCGCCATTACTGATCTAGTGGTTAAGGCACTAGGCTAGAAACCAGGAGATTGAATTCTAATCCTGCCTCAACCCAACCCAACCCACTCTCTCAGCCCAACCCAACCCACCTCACAGGATTGTTGTCAGGAAAATAGGATGATTAGGTATGATCACTGCCTTGAGTTATTTATAAAAATAATAGAGATAGGATAAAAATCAAATAAATAAAATAAAAATAGCAATCATATACAAAAATATAACAACATAGTAACAATAAATATAAATCAATCTTACCATACAAAGGCAAATAATCAAAAATAACAAATTTAAGGAGTTAAAGATGAAAATGGCAATTATCTCATTCCCAGCCTTTTTAGTTTTTTTAAAATTGCACTGCAAAAAAATTATCTATTTGAAACAGAATTTTGGTATGGCAGTCATCAGAATGATTCAAAATAAGTTCCTCTGAATTACAATGAATTTAATGAAGAGGGTTTTTTTTCCATTCAGCTTTCCAGAAAGGAACACTGCCTTTATTCCCCCCTTGTTGCCTACTATTAGAAATTTAAAAAAAATTCTGACCTCTTTCTCACTCTGACAAGAAAGAACCAGAGCTAGAGTTCTATTGGCAAGCCAGGAGGTAGAACATATTTGCCACAAGCAAGTTACTTCTTTTGTGCAAAACTGTAAGTATTTCTCAACAGTATGCCTATTTAAAACAACAACAATATCCCCTTACCTGAGTTGCGACATTTAACAAAGCTAGCCGGCCATTTTTCGAAATAGTAAAAGACATAATTGGATGGTCTTCTTGTACTCTGAAAATATAAATAATTGCATTAGAAATATGATTCAAAATTATTATTTGTACAAAAATGTAAATAGTTTCAATATTCTTTATTACAAGGGTCTTACATTGAGCCCAATTATGACTGCACTAGTAGTTCACACTTCAAGGTTTATTTTTTATTTCTTTACTTCTCACATTTATATTATTATTTATATAGGATTTTTTTTGAAAGGCCCAATTTAGAATTAACACATGAGCCAGAAGTCACGTGAAATATTATTTTCATTGCTTAGCCAACCATAGGATTAATTTATCTAGTGTAACAGAAAATACAATGTAGTTACATATTTCTGTCTGTAAGGTCCTCAAAGTTATAGCCCCGAATTCGCTGGTGTGTGTCCGATGCCAGCACAGTCTTCCCATCACTCAAGCACCACAGGCACTGCACTCTTACTCCTTCCCAGGAGTCTAGGAGATTACCATCTAAATCCTAGACAGGGAATAGATAAAAGCAAAACCCTTATAAAAAAGCTACCAAAAACATGAAAACTATGATTTTTACTTCCATCATGAAATGGTGGGGCTGTATTGTAAAAACAGATTACATGGGTATCACCTAAAATTTAAAAAGCAAGAACTTTCTTTCTTGTCTCCCTAAGTAGGGTCTTTATTGTTCACAACCTTGAGACCACAGGGGTGTGTGTGGAAGGAACAGTGTCATTCTAACATATGCTGTTTTATTTCCAATGGATATTCAGAGATGCAACTTTTGGTTTGCTTAGAAAATGCAGAAAGGAATATAGGATATAGATGGTTTATTTTGCATTTCATGGTGTTTTTTTTGAACCTACCAATTTTGTTTATATACATGTGAATATTTACTAGCTAAAGATGGTAATAATTATAATGACTAGAATCCTTATTACACATACTGATTATATGCCAACATAATGAAAATGTACGTCATGTTGAATATATTATTTGACTGACATCATGGGATTCCTTTTTTGTAAGAACAGCAATATACACAATTTCATATATATTTCAGGTAATGTCCATCAATACTAATATGGCTTTTACCAAAGGAAGCCATTTCTAAGCAGTTTTTCATTGTAAATATACAGTATGTATGTATTTAGGCACATCACAAACATATTAGTATGAGGGGCCCTATACCAAGGACAGATGCTTTTTGGTACAGTAAAATATCTGCTTCTTTATAGCAGATAGGTAGATTGCCTAAACTCCCCAAATATTTCTTCCCTTTTTGTTTATAAAAAATAGGTGCTGAGCCTTTTCTAGGTATAACAAATCTGTTTTCCAGTGAACACCTTTTCATGGAAAGCTCACCAAAACAGAATGAAAATGTTATCTCCATCCACTCCAGTGGCTTCACCATGCACACCCAATGTACCGTAGTTCTTTGCAAACAACTAAATAAGAATAACAATTTAGCCAATGGCTGCAGAAAGGTTGCCCACTCCAACTTACACACTGATAAAATTGCCCACGCTGCCCTCCTGTCACAAAACGTTTTCCATCTGGATTCCAGGCCACACTGGTTAAGCTATCCTCATGGGATTGACTCATCTTTGTCCTTAGCTCCCCCGTCTGCAGATGAAATTATATAGTTAAGTTTTTTTGAAATATACATGGGCATCAGTGTAGTTGATACACTTAAATACCATATGTCTAATTATTGTTTACAAAATTGGGTATAAAATACAAAAGTGCTTTCAAATATATAATAAAGTAGCTATTGAGTACCTAGAATAAATTAACCTTCCTTAATGTCTTCAGGCAATTTTAATTTCAGTAAACCTGGGAGGGGACAAGGAAGGCCGTGAGATATTCTTCCTCGCTCTTACTTTCTCTTTCTCTCTTTCTCTCTCTCTCTCTCTCACACACACACACTCATTCGTTCATTCAAAAGTATGGCAACAAATTAATAACATGGATCACTTTAAAAATAAGCCAGCTTTTAGTAACTAGGTTATGTAAGCCTTTTATCAAATCAAAATTCAGAATTACACTAATTAACAAATGTAGTGCTAGTATAATCTACCACCAATGTGGTAGGCTTCTTTCAGCTCATTCCCAAAATTAAAGGAGCAGTTCCCAATTTAATAAACTACTAAACCAAAATACTATTACAAATAACATGTTACAAAGTTATCTTAGTAATTTGCAACAACTAAAAGTTATTATAGTACATAACCCAGCCCATTCCTGCTTTAAATTCATCTTTATTAAAGAGGACCAGTTTAAAAATACTACAAAACTGTTTTGTCTATTGCTGATACATGCAAGTCTAGTAATTAATGTTCTAGGAAAATACAATTCTTGTCTAGAAGAAAGGAGAGATCAATTTCAAATCTTCCCACCATTAGTATCTCACCCAGTCTGAATTTATCTTCATTTATTCTCAACCTGCATGTTGGATGGAAGAGAATAGCTCTCATGGCCTTAATGTAAAAACTAGGAAAACAAAAGCTTACCTCCTGGCTTTCTACAGACAAAACACTAAAAACATTCCGAATGTTGCTCCATTGCAACAAGGAACACTCATTCTAAGTTTTGTAAAAATGACAACATTTGGAATTTTCCATATGGAGTTATCTAACATCCATAATAGCCAAGGATTTTCTCCAAAAGTATCAAATAACCAGAGTATGGTTCATATATCTATACTATTTAATATGGCATGCCAAAACCTCACATTTATCATTCTTACTTGTACATTCCAGAGCCAAAGCTCAGAGCAGTCATCTGGGCCACAGGCAACCAGGTAGTTGTCGTCAGGACTCCAAGCGATATAGGAGACACCATACGCATGGCCTTCCAAAGTCTTGAGCAGTTTTAGTTGATGTGTATCCTTTAAAAGCAGAAAATATAAAATTCCAATAATTTAATTGGTTGGTAAACTTTTTATATAGCTTACGTAGCGAATCTAAAAGAGTAATTTATTCTCATAATCCTACAAACCATTTAACAAAGCAACATATTAGGAACCAAAATTGAGAAATTTTGTTTTTAACGTTCACTTATCTTTAAAAAGGTTGGCACATGCTAATTCTTTTCTATCTAGAAGAATAGATGTCTGGAAAGGCTACATGAGGTAACCAGTAACTCTCTTAAAAATGTCAGTGGCTTTTCTTGACACTAACTCATGCAAAGCAAAATATTCTCACCAAAATTAGAATAGTACTATGATGGAAAAGAAACATAAAAGAAAATAAACCAAACACAAACAACCACTCTCATGTAACAAAAAAGGAAAATTCTATTCATCTAATCTGCATAACTACAATAGAAAAAGTAATAGTTTTAGAAACATTTTAAAATAAAATATACATGAGAAAAATGATTTTTGCTCACTCTGGGGTCCCATTTGTAGATACACAAATATATATATAGCTTTGTATTATTTTCCTTATTAAATAAATAACAAGTATCTTTGACTCACTTGGTTAACTGGTTCTCTTTATCTAGTTTCAGGACTTGTATGGAGAATGGTGAATATTTAGGTTCATATTAATGCAGAAATGTTGAAAATTCAAAAGCATTCACAAACTTTTAAGCACTACTGTATATTTAAACTTCAAGTTTTTTTAATTTTAAAATGTTAAATTTCTTCATATATTAATTATTAATGGAACATATTTACTGTAACTATACTAAATGAACATGCACACATAAAATTAAAAGGAGTAAATGCGGTTTTGGAATATTGAAAAAAGAACTAGAGGAAAATAAGACAAATAGAAGATTTTCTTATTTTCAACAACTCATAAATCCAATGTAAGCCTAACAAATACTTTTTTCAGGAAATTTTAAACTGCTACAAATGTGCACATGTCAATTAATTGTCTATTCTAAACAATTTACTCAACCACAATTTGGGGTGTATTTTTTGCAAATTGCAATATTGAAATCAATTTTTTTAGTATAGAACTGAACTTGTTATATTTGGATATTCCTGGTTACCGCAGGTCTTTATTTCAATAATTTACTGGAAATAATATTATTGCAACTATTAAAATAATTGGAAGGTACTGCAAAGTACCTAGTGAAAATTGGAAAACAGCTATTTTTTTCCTGTCTGTTTTTTTGGCTTCTGAAATGGCCACCAAATCATAAAGAATGCTCATATTCTTGTTCTTATACAAGAAACAAGACATACCGTAATATTGCAGTTATTCAAATTGTAGCTAGTTTGCATACCTTTTGTTGAATTATACTTTCCATAAATAAAGAACAAATGAATTAAACAAGAGATAAAAGTTTAAGGCAAAAATGCATGCAAACAGAACCATGCCAAGGTATTTAAAAATGAAATAGGACATGGAAATCAAACCAAGAAAAAAACATTTAATTTTATGGAAAGAGTTTGCCATATAGAGTGATACTTACAGGGTCAACCTGCCATATAATAACAGTTGTATCCTTGGATCCTGTTGCTAGTTTAGTGCCATCATTGGAGAATTTACAGAACCATACTTCATTACAGTGCTCTGTAAGTATCTGCTGAGTATAACATGGAAAATGTTTCCTAAAAAACAAATTATGTAGAAAATGTATCAGTTTTATGTGAACCAATATACACGGAAACCAAAACTTTGTGAACTTTTAGAACAATCCCTCATCTTGCAGACTGTGACCTACAAATTGAACTGAGTTTCTTATTTATCAGTAAAGATAATCTAATTAAACAATGCATAAGAAACCACAGGGTATCATGTCTCCATTGAACATACTGAACCAATTTCATTTTGGTTGGAAAAAAGCATGCAATACATCAGATTTAATAACTGGTGGCATTTCCTTTAGCAATAATGACTTCAGCCCAATGTTTCTTGTACCAGCTAATCAATCTTGCACATCATTTTGTAAATTCATTTTTGGTGTTTTTAAAATGCTTTTTATTGTTTTGTTTTTATACTTTTGGAATTGTAAGCCACTTAAGAGTAATTGATTAAGATGCAGCAGCTATAGAAACTATTGTGTGTGTGTGCGTGTACACATACACATACCGTATTTTTTGAAGTATAAGACGCACCGAAGTATAAGACACACCTAGTTTTTGGGGACAAAAACAAGAAAAAAAATCTGCCTCTGCCTCCCAGCATTTTGCCTCCCAGCAAACATTGCAGATGATATACACTGTTTGCTGTGTATTTCTGTGCATGTGTGCCTGACCCATAGA
>JANHFT010003320.1:88421-102414 GCA_032467955.1 Pseudoxenodon macrops | reverse complement strand
GAAGCCTCCGGAGGGTAAAAAACAGCCCCACAAGCAAACCGGACGTGACTTTGATTTGCCTGCTGGACCATTTTTCACCCTTGGGAGGCTTCAGGGAAGCCTCCGGAGGACGAAAAATGCCCCTAAGGGCAAAATGGAAGTCACTTCTTGTTTGTCCGTTGGGTCGTTTTTTTACAGGGCAGCGCCTTGCAGGCCCTCAGAAATGGCTCCGCGTGCTACATGTGGCACGTGTGCATAGCTTTGCCATCACTGCTATATAGGATGCTTTCAGACCAGCTTTAAGTTGGCTATCTTGTCACTAGTTGGAAACATGAGGTGCTTGATGCTTTAGATGAGTAAAGGACAACTGGATTATATCTAAAGAGATGCTTAAAATTTCCAATATCAATCCAATGTCTTTTCCCCTGAAGATCCAGGTCTCAAAATAGTCCTAGATAACACAACATGGATTTTCAAGTACAATATGCTATCCTTTGACCCATAGTGGTTTTGGTTATAGCAGATAATTTGCTGTAACATTGGTTCCATATTAACACCATGTGTCACTGACTCAGATTCAGAAGGGGCAGCTCCTCTTCCTCCGCATCTTGACCTCCAGACCCCAGCACAGAAGAATTGATTGGCAGAAATGTTACTACCATTTCCTTTCTGAACTTTTAGGATAATCACCTCCTCTGCTTATGTAGAGGGAAGAGATCCTTCCACAGCACTAGTTCTTTTTTCAGCATTATCCACCACAATGTCACTGGTGGTACCATATTTGCCTGAAGAGCAGGCATGGTGCTAAACTCAAGCCTTTTTAGAGCAGTTACCCTTCCTTTAAAACTAAAATAAAATGGGACTAAGGCTGTGAAGATTACTTCAGATACTTGTAACCAGTCACGGTCAGACTTCATAGTTGTAACTATTTCTGAAACTCAACTCCACATTCAGTTAACAGTAGTAGTATCATAGACTTCATTTTTAAATGCAAAAGAAATGAGAACAGGTTGAAGCATCTGTATTTATTAGCAATCATAACTTTACTACTGCTTAGTACTGTGTTTCCCCATGTTTCTTATTTTCTTTTGAACCCCGGAATATGGCCTTGCCTTATTATTGGGAGGGCTTATTATTTTGGGGGTACAGGAGGTGGCGAGCGTGGGACTGGATGTCCCGTCACAGCTGCCTCCCCTCCCTGTTGTATCGGCCGAGCGGCCCAACACCACACCACCCCAATGGCAACAGCCTGGCTGTTTCCCTTCCCTGGCGTTTTTATCAAGGGGTGGCAGGTGGGGCGCTGGGCGCGCTTGCTCACCTGCCGCCTTGTGCCACACGCCTTGCCGGTAAGGCTGATGTCTCTCTCTCCCTATCTAGCTATCAAGTCCCCCTCCCGTCGCCGTTGCCCCCGGGCCAAGCCCGCTCCGGGGCAACAGAGGCAGCCACTCCCTCGCCTGGTGGTCACCTTCAGCGCACGTGAGGGGGAGTCCCATTTGTTCCAAGCCCCCCTCCCCCTTTCCTTGGAAGGAAGGCAGCGGCAGCAACTCAACGGGATGTTTGGTGTCTGTCAGTAATGCCCAGCGGCGCGGCATACCATTCGGCGGCGGGAGAGCCGCGCTACAGAGCCCGCTGAGGCAGAAGTGCAGGGAGGCAAATCCCAGGGCAGGCAGCTGGAAGGCCCCTTCTGCGTCTCTCTGGTGGCTCCCGCCGCGGCAGCTCCGGAGCCTCGATCCCTGCCTCGCCTCCTTGCAGGCAGGAGCGCCTTTTGAAATGCCGCCGGAGGCAGAGCCCAGATGAGCCGAGCTAGTCCTGTAAGGTGTGCAGAACGAAGTGGCACAGGGAGTTGGTAAAACTGCCTGTGCCCTCCCTCCTCTCGCTTGTGCTCTCTCTCTCTCCCGGCCAAAAGAGTGCCTGCTGCAAAAAGAGCAGCTCCCGGCCAGGAGAGAGAGAGAGCACAAGTGAGAGGTGGGCAGGCACAGGCAGTTTTACCAACTCCCTGTGCCACTTCGTTGTACACACCTTACGGGACTAGCTCAGCTCATCTGGGCACTGCCTCCGGCAGCATTTCAAAAGGCGCTCCTGCCTGCAAGGAGGCGAGACAAGGATCGAGGCTCCGGAGTTGCCGCGGCAGGAGGGGAGGAGAGCCCCAGCCGCCAGAGAGACGCAGGGAGGGCCTTCCAGCCGCCTGCCCCGGGATTCGCCTCCCTGCACTTCTGCCTCGGCGGGTGACTCTTTCAGCGGGCTCCGTAGCGGGGCTCTCCCGCTGCCGATTGCCACAGGGCATTACTGACAGACACCAAACATCCTGTTCAGTTGCTGCTGCTGCCGCCGCCTTCCGTCCAAGGAAAAGGGGGGGCTTGGAACAAATGGGACTCCTCCCCGCGCGTGCTACCTCGCCACCAGGCGACGGGGTGGCTGCCTCTGTTGCCCCCGAGCGGGCTCAGCCCAGGGCAGCGGCGGCGGGGGACTCGACAGCTAGATAGGGAGAGACATCAGCCTTATGAGCAAGGCGTGGGGTGAGAGGTGGCAGGCGAGCAACACGCCTTGGTAAGGGCGTGTGGGGTGCGTAGGGCATGTCTGCCCCTTTCCCCGTAAAGTAATTGGGGGAGCTTATTTTTTTGGGGGGGGGGTATTTTAGCCCATGTGCCAAAAAGTCCAATTGGGCTTAATATCGTGGCATGTCATATTTTCGGGGAAACATGGTAATGTTCAGGGAAACATACAGCAGAAACTGAAGCCTTGGGACTCTGGCAATGACTTTTGATAATGAAAGTTACTAATTCAGTAAAACAAAACAAGTCTCGAGATCCTAGCTCACTGTCGCATTGTTACCTCTTAGCTATTGGGAAGTCCAGAAAGACAACAATAGCAACACATAACTTCAACATAACTTTCTCCTGAAAACCTGCAATTGCTTTATGAATGAAATAAGGCTCACAGATATCTGCATCCATTTTGTTACAAAAACCATAACTGATTGGGTAAAACTTTAGAACATCCACCTTTCATACCTTAATATTGATAAAGAACCTATGCTTTTAAATGTGCATAAGACATATTTTTTTCCTTCTCCAAACACAAATACATGGACAAAATAAAGTTTCTATATGATGAAACAGTATGCCTTCCAAAGTTAAGCTTCTCTTATTTCAGTCACATTACATTGCATTTTTTATAATGAAAACATAAATGGCTTTTGCCCAAACCTATGCCTATTTGTATGAAAGGCCTTTGAATTCCAAATGAAACTTGTTTAAAAAAAAAACCTGGGAAAAATACAGTTGTTTTAATAAGTTGCAAACAAGTGCTATATTCATATTCCCATATGTTCCAAAGCAATCATTGGGAATTGAATACAAAGTGTTACGTAGCCCTAATAATAATGCAACATGTTATTTGCTTCTAAATACATGCAGTTGAAAACACCAAAATCTTGCAGCTCCTCAACCGCCAAGTATATATATCGCTTTATTAAATGAAAAGGAATTAATTATGATATACACAAAGACGTTTTATTCTGAAAAAGGCTCCATATCAGGAATATTAGATTCTGTATCAAAATCTTAGAAATGTAAATGATCTCTGAACTCAAATATTAGTCACTGCTGAGTAATCATAAGCAGATTTTATTTCAAAGTAACTGTGTGCTAAGTTCAGAAAAGGCATGTTACTCTAACATTTAGAATCTCATAGGATCAGGAACTTTTTTTTCTGAATATCTGTTAATAAACACTACTTGATTACTAACTCAAAAGAAAATTAGCAATTTACATTCCATACCTGAGAAGCTATAATCATTCTAGCTCGTGTATAATTTTGATACATGAAACAGTATTAACATTTAAACATTTTCATCCCTCATATTTCATCCACTTTCTATCAACTACAGCTATACAACCCATGTGTCACAATTTCAGAATTCCCCCCCCCATTTTTACTCCTCTCCCTATCTCAATTATTGCTTTGTTCACCATCTTGCCATGTAACCACTTTTCAAATCCAATAAATAATTTTGTTTAGCATGCTTGTGTACTTTTAAGTTTATATTTTACAAATGCAATGTTTTCTAGTGGCTATCACATTAACTATGGGGCCAGAAGTTTACAATATGCCCCTAGGCGGTATTAAAGCTTTTAATTATTTGTAAGTAAAGTTTTAATTGTTAACGCAATCACTTTGTACATTTGCTTAGGAAGAACATGAATTATAAACAGGAAACAATATCATTACTTGAAATCCACTAATTCCAGAGTTATATGGGAGAAACCTGTATAACAACATTCCAAGGAGATGTAGCAGCAGTAGTAGTAATAGCAGTAATAGATGTCTTCATGTGACTCATACTAGACTCTTTTCTTTCACATGAGTTTTAAAAATTAAAATTAAATAAATTATGCAAATGACTTTAACTATATCATTTATTGTATCACAATTCAGTGGTACCTCGATATTCGTCAGTAATTTGTTCTGGAACACGTGATGAATACTAAATATAACGGCTACCATGAAAATCATGACTTACCATGTGACCCACTATATTGGCCAAAAGAAATAACAAGTCACGAGGCAGCCGATGTCAGCAAGTTCTTCCCTATGTGTCAAATACTGGGAGAAAGAGGAGTGCTGGGACAAGATTTCTGCTTCAAAATGTGTTGATTACCAGATTTGAAGAGTTTTGAAGCAGTTAAGTATCAAGGTATGACTGTATTATAATGGTTGGGAGGTGCTAGTCTATAAAATGGTAAAATGCCTCAATATTAGAAAGGGGACAAAAACTGCTTGTAGAAGACAATGACTTTTGTGCTTTCCACAAGGAATGAAGACTGTACAATACTATGTTTTTCTTACAAATATTTACCTGAAGCTACAGGTGAGTTCTCACTTAACAACCATTTATTTTGCAACCATTCAAATTGTGAGAGTGCTGAATAAGTCATAGTTACAAGCGGCCATCATACTTATGTAAGTTGCAGCATCCCCACAGTTACATGATCGTGATCTGGATGCCTACAAAGTTGTAATATCCTTGCAGTCATGTGATCACCATTAGTGACCTTTTTTGCTTGTTTCCTACAAGCAAAGTTAATCGGGAAGCAGCAAGCAACCACATTGTTCTCACTTAATGGCCGCAGTAGTCACTTAATGTCAGCAAATGGAAGGCCAGTATTTCTGTTGTTAAGCCATGCCATCATGTCACATCATGTTTCACAACCATATAGCTTGGTGACAGAAATGTCGTGTTTCCAATTTACCATTGTTAAGTGAGGATTATCTGTATATATTATATGGTTATTTTAATGGAATTCCTGCTCTACAATTTGTATAGAAATCTATACTAAGAATTTTCAGTTTCTATAAAAAGTATGGTTTCTTGAAACTTTTGGCTCTACTGTATTTGCCACCTAGCTTTTCTACTTTGGAGAATTATTTAAACCTTTTTAATAAAAGACACACGAATAAAATTATGTTTAACTGTAAGTTTTGTATTTTATGATAAATTCAGTATCCATTATAAACCATATTTGATTTTTATAGTCCTAACACAGAGTACCATATTTGATCTAATATGAATATAATTTTAAAATGATTTATTGCATCATGATATATCTTTACAATTAATAGCGATACAAAAACATGACCTCCACTAGGAAACCAAATAGTTAGAAAAGCAGTGCAAAAAACTGTCAGGCTGGACAAATTTTGTTCTGAAAAGTGGTTAAGGTAAGCAGGCTAGAAACTGGGATACCTGATTTCTAGTACTGTGCTGTCTTTACCATACAGCCACCTGGGGGCTTTTGGACCAGTCACTTTCTCTCAGCCTTAGGAAGGCAAGCAATGGCCACACACTACTGAAAAATATTGCCAAGAAAACTGCAGTGTCTTGTTCAGGCAATGTCTGAGACATGATTAAATGTAAAAAACAATTCACACAGCAACAAGAAAAGACTTGAATCATAACAACTTGACCCAAATCTTTTATAAAGCTTGCTTCTATTTAGGGAAACAAGGTAAACCAGCAATCTACAGCTAGGTCACAAAGATGAAAAAAATGGATTGGTTCACACACTACATCATCTGACAATACAATACAAGATGTAGAAGCTAACAGATTGCATTGTTATTGCCCATGTTAAAAAATTGTTTGAAACATTCTTTGTAGTACAAATCACCAGGATAAGATATTAAAAGACAATAAAATCATAACAACCCAAATTAAAGCAGAAGTGAAAACTCTATTTCATATAATGGTTCACCTGGGTTTTGAGTACCACTTTCAATTACAAATCAGTGACAAATTTTGGGAGGATTCTGAGAGTCACAACTAGGATTTTTGGAAAGTTTAGATTCTGAATTAAGAAAATTTTTATATATTTACTATAAAACTGCAAAAAATGTTTATCTGGAAACAAGGAAATCTGGTTTATTTACTCTGAAACTTTTAAAATTTACTTTTCATTTTATCTGGAGAGTATGTGGACATTTTTCTATAGATGTTACAGTTTCCATGTTGTCTACTGGCATCATGATAGGCCAGAGAAAATTTTATTATATTGTCTGGGAAAGTATTCCAAAACTCAAATTAAAAGATTTATTTAATGAGATTCCTAAAATGAATGGTACTCAGATGTGCCAATGTAAATACAGACAACTTGTCTGGTACCTGGCAGGCCTTTTGCCTTGCCTATTTTACCAATTAAAACAATTATTATTAAAAACAGGAAGCTGCCATGCTGGCACAGCCTTAGTGTCCAACACCATCATTTTTTAAAGAGAAAGTCTTAGGATGCCAAATGAGACCCATTCGCTTTTTTAGAAAATAAAATAATGATGACTATGTATGGCTTTGCTTGGAAATGTACTTGTCAGCCTAGAGCAAGGACAAAAATAAGCAAATATATAAAAATATCAGGGGGGGAGTCCTAATGAGAAATAGGGGCCTACAAGAAATAGGGGCCTAAGAGGAAAAAGATATCATTATAGAAATGCTTTTTTAACTGGCTGTATCTCCCACAACAGCCTTTTCTGATAGTACTCACACCATTATCTTAAATTTCCAAACAAAACACTGAAGAACCTTGAAGTAAGAAATATGGTAGTGTTGTGTGCGTACCATTTTTTCATTCTGTAGGTTCCCTATAAACTTCTATCACCTATTTTTAAATTTAAACTTCAGGAAAGACTACACCATTCACTTAAATTTGCATTCATGTAAATTATAGCTTTTTTTCAACTTTCATTTATATGATCAAGCTATTAAACTAAGTCTAAAGTTAAAAAAAAATTAAGGTTACTTTTTTGATACCACTAACTCAGAATTTTTTAGCTTCAGTTTGTTGAAAAAATTATAGTAAACTAATTTTTACATCATGCTAAACAATAGTAAGTTAGTTCACATGTTATTTTAAGCCAAAAGCAAACAAGAAACATCATGCTGTTATGCAAGAAGTAGGCCAACATGTTTGTTTATTTAAAATGTGAACACCACCCTTCATAACAAAACCTTTCCAGGGCAGCTTACAAGACATTTTAAAATCACAATTAAATATATTACTCATAGTTTCACAAACATTTACATAATGAAATATCTACAATGATATTCTCTGTCTCGTAAATAAAGGAAAAGAAGGTATAATTGTTCCATTTCAGAATCTGCTAATTATTTGAGATTGCAGACCTCACTAATGTATCTTACAACCATATATAAAGAGAGGGAAAATAAAATTTCACTTACAAATCTTTTTCACAATGTGAAACCCTTTCATCTATCTATTTAAAATTGATAAAGTATCTGGAAGAATTGTTCTCTCCAGTGCTTACTAAGGAGGCACACTCCACAAGTAAAAATGCTATTATGGAATATAAAAAGCAATTGCTATGATGCACATGTGAATGAACAACTAGAACAAATTATATTTGACAAGGGACTTCTGTCCTGCTTCTCTCACAACTATATGAGACCCTGAACATATTTGCACTGTGTTTATTTATAAGTAATTTCTCTCCCTACTACATTTTGTAGAATAGTGTCCTAAAACATAAATGCTTTTTAAAATTATTTCAATTGCCCAAATTAGTACATCTGAAAGATTAATAGTGGGTTTAGAATAATTTATGGAATTATAAAGATATTTCTTATCTACAAGATAGTAAAAAAAATTTTTTTTCTTAAGTGTTTAAAAAGCTGACATACTTCTAAGAAATAATCATAAATAGAACTGATTATATGTTCTACTTGCTAGTAGAAATAAAAGTTAGCAGATCTGGTAACTGATCATACTTTAAAAGTATAAAAATAAATGAATAACTTACAGAATAAGGTGACAAAACAGATTTGTGCAAGAAAGATACAATATTTAAGCAAGAGGGAAGATTTTCCATATAAACAAGATGTGAGCAGAACACTGACTCACAATTCTGATGATCTGAGGAATGTTTCAAGTCCTGAGAGTACTTTTTATTTGGCTAAAATCTAATCATGAAAGCAAGCATTAAAGGACCCTCAATGTTAATATTTTCATTTTATTATTTATGAAATTTATAATTTTGGAGGTATAAAGTTCCTATGATTGACATTAGGTTTGTATTTTGTGTACGTGCCTTGCTTGCAAAGCTTAGATGCTGAATAGAAGCTTTATTATTAGAACTACTCCTGCTTTGAAGATACAGAAGGTAACATGTATACCATATATTTTATATTAGCATGTCATCATGCTTTTTTTCTGTCACAGGGTAGTCATGTGACTTTGGAATTTGCATAGCTGAACAAAAATATTTTTGTAGTTTAACACATTCTTACTGTTCTATTTTTATAAGTACACATATTTGGTACTGCTAAATAAACAGTTGGTAAATTAACTGCATTAACTTGTCTGATCAGTTAGATCCATCCTCAAAACACAGTATTCTGACAGAGGTCCACCTGCACCATTTCTAATATTATGATCCCTATCTACTATTTCAGAGCATTCTGACAGCATTGTTTCAACATCACATATGCTGCAAGATCTAGCATTTCACATACACAAAAATAAACTCCCATCAAACAGAAATAGGCATAAATAATTTTGTAATAAAAACACCAATAAACTACTAATACAAAACATACCTTTCCATATAACTGATAAAGTTTCATTAATATGGTTCAATCACTTCAACTAGGGGCCACTCAATCCATTACAGCATTTACAGGAAATAAATTGATGAATATGTTAGGCAATTCTCACAATAATTCTTTAATATGGGACTTGTGTACTCGTAGAGCAATTTTTCCTATGGAATATCTGATATATCAGAAAATGCAAACACTGCTATATATTTACAAATATCAGCACTACAACTAATTTCAAATGCTTACCTTACTATTATTCATATTGCAAATGCATCCAAGATAAACAATTTAAAAAGATCTCAACATACAATAACTGATTTTGCATATTTCTTGGCAAAAGACTTAAATACTCCAAAAACGAAGACAAATGAATTGGCAAAACAGTACTTTTGAAGCAGCTGCTCTAAAGAATGAAGGTGAACCAAATCAACTCTCCCACAAGAAGTCCAATGGCAGAAATTAAAGGATTGTTTGGAGTGCTATATTAAGAAATAGCTTATGCTGATGGCAATTTGTGAATAAAATTGTGAAGAGCTGTCAGCTGGATATATTTACGAAATATACCTAACCACTAAAGGCAGCCATGTGTGAAAGCTCTCATTTTCTCTAGAAGCACACATATTTTATGTATGACTTACACACTACAGTTGTGGCCCTTACTGATGAGTTTAAAAATTGTTAAGGGAAACCAAACCTTATTGATCTTGTTAGACATTTATATGGCATGGAAATGTAAGTGTGCTGTGCCTCCACTTGCTTTATTTTAAAAGAAAATAATATAAAATATGGTAACAATGCTAAAAGTGGACTCCTTAAGAAACCGCCCTGGCAAGCTTCTGCAGGTCTCATCAAAACAGATGGATAGAATAGAGAAATGTCACTGAAGTTCATCATTGTGCTCTACTTCATTCATCCAACGTTAAGTTCTGCAATCCTAAAAGTGCTCTTGTTGTTAGATCATGATTAAAAATACTGACATGGCAACAAACTAAATAATAGATATAAATAATAGATACCAAAAAATGTCAGAGTAATGATTATGATTGCATGCTTTACTTGTGGATTGCCTTGAGGAACCCTGGCTGTCAATGCTATTAGCATGATTCAAATTCAAAGCACCATTTTGGATGGAAAATTGGGGTGTTTAACTGCTCAAGAAATATCCTGTGTCTGTAACAGTGGTTTAAATTCAGAACCTTTCTATAACAGCTTGTTCTATCCTCACAATAGCCATTTTACACATGAAATGTGATTTTGTGAATTCAAAATGGTTCAACTTTGAAGCATTTTGCACATCCCTAATTCTTCAATGATCTTATGAAACAAGATGCTAGGAAACCACACAAAAATGAATTCATATAAGATTATAATTGATACATTACCCTTTACTAACTGCATTCAAACAGTGGACAACTAACTGCATGGGATACCTTAACTTAAACTATGATAATGAGTATTGGTTGTCTTGACAGTTAAATGTCCACCTTCAGTTCTATGAGCATTGTTTGAAATGAAACGAGGGGAGAAAGAGTGGAGAGACTAGTAAAATTGATAAAATTCAGAATTCATTATAAACCTTTTAATTTCGTATCTAGTAATAAGCCTCCTAGCAACAGAAAGTCTTGCTTCTAAACATTTAGAAGATTAGGATATGCAACTTCAAACAATCTGGAAACTCTTATAAAGATCCAAAATATCAACAGACTACAGCTATTACAGCTTTATATAGGTAGGCCTCAACGTAGTACCATTTGTTTAGTGACCATTTGAAATTACAACAGCACTGAAAAAAGTGACTTATGACCAGTTTTCACACTTATGACAAGTGCAGCATTCCTTTGGTATGTGATCAAAATTCGGATCCTTGCAAACTGGCATGTATTTATAATGGCTGCAGTATGATTACCTTCTTACAAAGTCAATGGGGAAGCCAGATTTATTTAACAACCATGTTGCCAACTTAATAACTGCTGTGATTCACTTAACAACTATAAGAAAGGTCATAAAATGGGGCAAAGCTCATTAAACTACTTGCTTAGCAAAATAAATTTTGGAAATATGGATACATATGTGGGAGATTTTGGAAATAACTAGCCCGTTTGCAGAATTTTTTTCCTGACAATCCCATCAAAATTCAGGTATAAACATCTTACAAAATTATTATGATTTTTTTTTCTGTTAGTTTTTGATATGTCAATAAAAGGGGAAATAAGATGAGATATGTATGATTTTTCATGAAGGGAACAGGTACTGTATATTTCTCTTTAATCTTAAGGATTAGATGAAAGGAAGAATAAACTTCTAAATATAGCTTTACAAGAGAATACTACCTTTCAATTAGCAGATACAAAGGTTTATTTTAGATTGGCCAATATAAGTAATATTCAAAATTTCAATTTTACACAGACACCACACATCAAGGAAATCTTCCATCATTTTATTTCCATCTCTCAAGTCATACAGAAATTAGTTCCAAGGTTCACTTAAAGAATCAACTATTCTCCTACTAAATACTTTCCTAAACCAAAATTTAGAATTACGGTAGTTGCCCAAACAAGGATTGTTGTATATGGTTTTTTTTTAAAAACAGTTCATTGAGTTCCTTTAACAAAACTGGTTATCACTTTCCATAAAGCAGTACTTCTCAAGTCACTGAGCTACTTTCCTACAACATGTTTCAGAGTATAACATGAATATAAGCAAAATAAATCAAATTAATACCTTCAGGAAAATAATTAAATGGACATGATTTTGAGTTTTCCCATCTCACACAATATAGCAGTTTGGGTATGAAGATGACAAGTAATAATGCTGTTTCTATTCTTATAAATCAACTGAAGGGCACTGAAGAAAGATTCTAAAGATACCTCCAGATTTCAATTTTAATTACTTATGAATTGAATGGATTTTACAGACCAATATGAATAAAATGAAATATTTTTCTTACTATAAATTATTGTAATTCCTATATGAAAATATTTTAAATATAGTAATTTCATCTACACAAGAACCTTAAGAATATTTTATTCCATTTACAATAGAAGGCAATTCGAGCATAGCTCAATATACCTTTAGCAAATTAGCCTGTGTATACTTAAACAAGATGATGCTCAAAATACTGAAAGGATAGCAATCCATAAAGAACTATTTTACAAAAAATAGTGCTTTACAATATTTTGCAATTTTTCTTATTAGGCCTTAGATGACCAGTTCACTTTTTAGTACACTACTTATGCTTTTTTGTATACTACATTTACATTACCATTTACCTATTCATAGGAAAGCATATGCAAAAGTACTTGCTTGCAACAAGAGATTTAACTGGATTAGCCTTCAGACTGAGTAAAACAATAAATACTTTCACAGTGAAGAATAAATGTAGCAAACATCTGTTTTGCACACCACTTCCTTTGTGAAGTGGGAGGGTGCAAAGAACAGGAAAAGTATCCTTTTGATAACAGAGAAACCTCAAGAAAGCTAAGCAGACATCAGTAAATGCCTCTGTTTTTAGAAACGGCTATTTTCCACATGAATCAGAGGAAAATATGCTGCACTTTTATCAAATGTAAGCCCAAAACAAAAAACATAGCAAGAAATGAGAAGAAATATTTTAATGTCTCTTTAATATGCTGTTAATTACATAATTGAGACATAATTCTACATATTATAGCCCTTAGTTATCATTAAAATGATCATTTTATTGCTTTATTAAGTGAAAAGCAAAATGACATTCTAGGTAACTGCAAAAATGCCAACCCTGTACAGTAACCATGCCTCTAAACTTCACAAACCAAACCAATGATTTCACTAGAAAATAAAATGTAAAAACTGTATTACTTAGTTGAAATTTAAGCAAATCTCAAAGATATATGTATTTTAGCTACATTGTTACATCAGAATGTTCAAAGCTTGCAATGAAGCATAAGCTTTTTCATTTTTTAATTGAAAATTGAAAAATATATTGCTTTTGACATAAATATATAACTAAGCGAGTACATCTCAACATAAACTATTAAAATGTATTCTTTATATCTAGAGTTTGTTGAAGAACCACTCTTACCACAATTGCATTAGAAGAGTGCACCAATGGCTTCAGTTCATTTAGGTCGTTCTCAGCCTAGAAAATGCAATGTTAAAAGCAATTAAGAAAAATAAAAAAGGTAAACCAAAGTTAGTGAAATATACTGTATTATCTATAAATTAATAACCTAATTTATTTTTGTTTACTTAGAATTAAGCCTCATTGTAATGAACAGATTGGGTTTACTTTTATGATACTATGCATAAGATTACAATCACTGTTACAATTAGGCAATCTTATGCCTCTTTTATTACCTTATCCCATTCTCCTTCCATGACATGATTGCGGAATTTGGTGGCAGAAGGGTGTTCTAAACGACATCCTGACTCTTGCATGAGAAGATCAACAGTCTGGCTGTGAGAGAGAGGCATAGTGTTCTTAAAAAGTTGACCAGTCTTTATTCTTATCCTTATAGATAACCCATCCCAGTGTAGCCTTAATACAACATGTTTTAAATATATAACAAAATTATCTGAGATTTCTCAATAAATTCTAGCAAATATGACATATTTTCTACTATTTTCATGATAAAGAAATATTTTCTGTCAGGAAAGTCTTTACTTAATAACCCATATTCTTACTTTCCCAATTATTTAAAATGAACAATACTGTTTTCCTTGTGTTAAAACTCTAACAACCAAAGGTTTGCCTCTTGCTATAAACTTGACTTCTGTCAATCCCATTTTTATTCTGTGTTCTAAATTAATATCAACCTATTCCTGCAGTGGTTCAGGTTTTCACCTCAAGTTTCAACTAAGAAGACCTTAGTTTACCAAGGATTCTCTCTCTCTCTCTCTCTCTCTCTCTCTCTCTCTCTCTCTCTC
>JANHFT010003320.1:42739-53669 GCA_032467955.1 Pseudoxenodon macrops | reverse complement strand
TGGAAGACTGCTATCATATCTTTCTTCCCAAATCAGAAGCTTGCTTAAATAATAAAAACGACCTTATGGGTATAGGAAAACAGACTTTTAGATTATAATGAGTATTAATAACACCCTCTGCCTCAAATATATTGGACTGTAGCTCATCACTCCTCCATTTTAATAGCATTTCTTAGCTGGAAAAGATGCTACCAATTTCCTACCAATCGTTACGATGAATGCATCCAGGATGGCTTTAAAGAGATGTCACAGCTTGTCTTTCTGTTTCTCTCTAAATTTAGCGTGGCTCAACAAAGCATCGGGGGAGAGAGAAAGGCAAGGGAAAGATTTATCGAATCAACAAGAGCCAACACTCACTGGGGGAAATCGTTAGGTTCCAAGTCTATTCTATGTTTTCTGCCTCCGGATGCAGGAACCTCGAACTCAAGACCACTCGATATTTCCAGCCTGAATATATACATATATATATATATATGCAAGTCTTGGCATATTTGGGTCTTTTCCCGTGTAAGATTGAGAGTATCTTGGCGACGTTTTGACGAGGTCCCACTCGTCATCTTCAGGCGGGTGCTTTTGGCTTCGTGCTTGTGCGAGGAAAGCGTGATCGGAGCTGCCGTCTCTCTATAAATACTGGTGGGGAGGTGTGGGGTGTTGGCTTTGTTGCTGTAAGTGGGTTGGTTGGTTGTGTTGTTACATCTTGCCATATATATATAAGTTAAAAAAAGTAAAAATTGGGAGAAAAAAGTTAAATAGATGGATGTTTGCATCAAAAACCTCTGCCCCTACTATTTTTATCTAGATGATCTGAAATTATAGGGAAAAACAGGGTCTGAAATACAATCACTGCTTAATATTGTCCACATATACAGCCAGTATATTGCAATAGACTTTGTCCTGGACAAATATGTCACCCTTACCATCACCAGAGGAAAAATAGTGAAAACTGAAGGAATCAAGATGCCCTATGGAAATACCATCAAGTGTCTGGATAAAGAAAATCATTACAAATATTGACAACATCAAATATACGGAAGTCAAGAAAAGGGTTAGTAGTGAATATATCAGGAGATTGAAGACTTTTTTAAAATCCAAACTTAATGGAAAAATACCATCAAATCAATTAACACCTGGACAATTCCAGTCATTAGATACACAGCTGGAATAGTGGGCTGGATTCAAGTAGAACTAAAAGCCATGTATTGCTTAAGCTCTATTGAGAAAAATAAAATACAAATTTAGTAAAAGAAATTCATGATACATTAACAGTACCTTCAACTATGATGAAGCCAATGACCCAAACATTGAAGGCCCAAACATTTTCTCTGTCTAATATATCGCATACTTGGTTTCCAAGTCCATATAATAATATCTAAAAATGATGTTATCCAATGGGGACAAAAATAATTAGAAATACCTTATATGCTATTGCTGCAAGAAATCAATAATTTTTTAAAAAAGTTATAAGTATGTCATTTGTTCAGAAACATTTTTCTGAAACTTTATAATCCTATTTAGCTTTACTTTATGGCTATAATCTTGTAGTGTACCATATGTTATTCAAGACAATGATTCCAATTAAAAATTCACTGTATACTGTTTATAAAACATAATTTATTCCTGATATCAATAATATTATAATGATAATTGCACAAAATATGCATTGAAATTAGAAGTATGATAATAGCAATAGCACTTAGACTTATATGCCGCTTCATAGTGCTTTTACAACCCTCTCTAATCGGTTTTAGCATATTGCCCCCAACAGTCTGGATCCTCATAACTAGGCTGCAGAATTTGAATAACCAGTAGATGACAGTTAACAAATACAGAAAAAATTATCTTTGTTATGTACAGGTAATCTGGATTGCTGCAACCCAGCAACAGGAGCTCTACTGAATATATCTAACTTCCTCAACTTGCTTCCATTTGCCATAAATTATTAATTATGATAAGTATGTACACAACTTCTTATTATGTAGTGTATGACATTCCTTGTAACCTTGGGAACAACTTTACCATAAGCAGGTTTCTGCATTCGTCTAAAAAAAGTTCCAGATGTTCCAAATTTCTTTGAATTCTGCATTTGAAATGAACCATGAATTTTCTTATAGTCTCATGTCTCTTTCATTGCAGAATATCAGCCAACACATTTTGTTCAACTGCTTTTATCTTGTTAGCAGTAAAAATGTGTTTACTGCTGGAGAGCTACCTCCAAAACTACTTTTAAAGAAAAGTAATGGTTTCTGAATATAGATAGAAGTATAGTAAGTAAAAAAAGTAAATTTGCAAATATATTCAATAACATAATTTGTATCATTATTTTTGTATTTTTATCTGCTGTTTCAATGTAAATTTTTAATATTTTATAATTACCAAGATGCATTTGGAACAAGACAATATGAAGATGAGAAAATATAACATGTTTATTTTAACACAATTCTTTTATAATTAAATCAGCTTTATCATCTGGTCTTGTGGTTAATCTTTATCAGAAATTATATAAAATCATTGTATCTCTGTTTTGACTGTTCTGACTCTTTCGAGCTGTTTTCAATATTGTCCAATGCAATACTTCTAAGGTTACTATTTAAAGAATTCTAGCATTCCTGGAGCTTTAGAAAGTTAGAGATGGGGTCTTCTTAATTATTCATGGGAATCTCTGTGGGGATGAGAAGCAAGTGATGAAACATACATCACAACATGGCAATGCAAACTGTATATTTGCACTGCAATGTCACAAAGCCAGTGCAGAAGGGTCTTGCAACATGTTCTATCATTTTGGCTTCATCAAGTTAAAGAACGGATGCCAACATAATTACTGCTGTTTAAGGCTGAGAATGTTAAGTGGTTATTAATACTCATTCTCATATTCCCAGGAAAATAGTGTTGATAAATTGGTACCTTGACTTAGAGATGTGAAAAATGTCCCGTTACAAAACATTCTGATTGGATGCTTAGTGTGCTTCAGGTTGCAATCCTATATTCATTTGCTAGTAAGCCTCAACTTGGTGATGTTTATTTTTAATTGGACATATATAGGATCTTGCTGCAAGGCTATCTTGCAATTACTGCAACTGGCAATAAAGGATAAATGTGAAGTGAAACGTATTTCACTTCAGTGAAAAGGTGACAGTATGGAGGGCTCTTGTTACATGTTATCAATTAGCTGTCCCACTTCATGGTACTCCATATCATTCACTGTCAAAGCCTGGATTACATAGCTATTTATAGAACATAGTTTTTTTATTAACCATTTGGGTTTTTTCTCTGTTCTTGCTGAAATTTATTCCCAAATAGACTTTTTGAACTTCTGGGAAGTTTTGCTCATTTTTCTACGTGTGTAAGCATTATACAGTACATCCATACACTGTATGACATTATAATGCTATCCAACTTCTATTGGCTAGAGAGCTGCAAGAATATTCCTTATTTATGTTTGTGCATGGAATACTGGCATTTAATACTGTTAAATTCCTTCATCTGTAAATAATTTGCAGTTCTTTTCTTTATTAGTAGAGGCTTTCTGATAAAGAGAAAATATTACAGCCTTTTCTTGCCTTTTTTTTTTTTTGACATAAGGGGAAAGCTACAAAAGTAGAAGGCGGCCAAAGACCTGTTTACAATGCATTTTGAATAGCTTTGATAGATTTTTATGGAGGGAACAGTCACCCTTTAAACCTGCCAAACAAAAGACCCAATAAAATTGGTTTGTCTGGCTTTAGAACTTTTAAGTCTATAATGGTTATCTTATGTTTATGCAAGGTTTAAAGAACCCCTTTAGCTCCCTAAACCTATTCTTAACGGCTCTTTCATTTTGGATAGTTATGAGCTCAAGAGAGATGTCGCTTTTACATTCTTGGTGGAATGAAAGCACTCGTGCTGGCCTACTCGAAGATTCGGGCACTTCCCATCCTCTTTCTTTGCTTGTTTTCAGAAATTTATTTTAAAAAAGATATTTTTATTCACATTTTTGGGACTGAATTTTTTAATTATACAAATCAGTTGCTTGATCATTTCATTGTCTAATTTTTATTGATTTTAATTCATTTTTTTGCTTATTGATACATTTTTTGTAAGATTGTAAGTCATACTATACAGCAACATGAAAATAATGTTCCTCATCTGCTTTTGCTGAAAGGGAAAATTAAACCAAAATTGGAGTCAATATGTACACCTTCAAAATTTGGTTCTATGGCTTGGACAATATTCAGTGTAATCTTCAAATGCTGACATATGATTTGCATTTTGTGATGCTCATTTAAATGTCAAAATCCTTTGTTGTGAGTCACCTAGCAGAGATTTCAATATTAATTTTCAAATAATTATATTAACATTATGTATGCTTAAATACCACGGAGTTTCTACAAATATAATTGTTGCAAGGAATGCTGTTTTGCAGGTGGCTGAGTGTGAAACTGAATATGTGAGATAGATAAATAGAAGTTGCTACTATTGTAGCATTCTGCTAATTACATAACAACATATAATCCTGACCAGCTTGATCTTTATGCTGGGATAATTATGAATTTACCCAAGTTGTTGAGCATGATTTTATCGTCCTTCTCATCCTGTGTTTGGAGGTAGTTTGGGAATTTAAGGATGCTATACCTTCCTTATGCGTGTTCCACAACATCATAAGCCACAGAGCTGATGAACAATGCATCTGGCATTATACACTGGAGGGACATTACATGAAATCTGATATTGAGGAATATTTATATTTGTCTCTTGTCATGGATAGATAATTTCCTCATGACTCCTTGGTAGCTTAGACTAGAGCTAGTAGCCTCTGCATAGTGGTTGAATCAATTTGGGTGGCCTTTCCCAGGCACCTGGTGAATTCAAAAGTTTTCCATGTGGCACCTGAAGATTTCTCAGCAGTTTGAAAGGCAATTCAGTTGGATGTCTAGTTAACTTCTGGAATTCAGAGGTAAGTGAGGTGCAAGATAGGATTATTCCTGAATGATCCCTCTCACCCATTAAACCTGCACCACTCTGGTTCTCTGAGGAGCTCTGGGAAATGAATCAGATGAAGAAATATAATGTGCACTGATAATGTTACCTACTTTGGTAATGAAAAGTATGCAAAAAAATAACCCAATGAAGCTCAGGGATCACCAAGGACCCACATGAAGAAATACTTTAAGCAACCCTGGTAGTACATGAGCAATTAGTATTATTGCACATAGATAGAAGCTCAAGTTCAACAACTCTGCATTGATTAGGGTGGTAAAAAGAACAATTTCTTGCTGCATCTGTAGAAGGTCAACAAGATACACTGTTTAAGAGACCTTTCTTCTTCTTTCAGTGATGGCTTGGAAGAGCCAGTCAGTGCAAGTTATTATCAGCTGGTTGATCACTTCTTGGATGAAATTGCTCATATTTTCTCCAAGCTAGAAAGTAGGCTCCAAGCTAGACTGCATTTCATGAGATGGCTTTGAACTTGTGACGCTCAAGGGAGAAAGGTGTGTTGTGATTTTAGGTCTTCTACCTGTGGACTTAACCCATGGCATCCTGGTGAGAGAGATTTAAACAAACAAGGAGGCAGTAGGAAGATGGATCCAGCTAGCAATCGTTATCTCTCTTTGCAATGGAGACACTGGGTGAGGACCTTAATTTTCCAGTATCCGCATTTGCACAGAAAACTCCATACATAAAGTGTTACATTGCAGACACCGATTGTCAATATGAGGAAGGTGGTAAGAAAGTTGTCCTTAAGAGAGCTAGAAAACATCCTCATTAGTCGGCCTCCTCTCTGTGGTAGTCCCCTAGCTTTTTTTTTTTTTTAGGAGGTAGCTTCCTCTTTCAGAGGATTATTGGCAGAGTGAATTTGGAAGACAGCAGTAGCTTTGTTTTAAATAAAGTTTTTAATATTGTGGATTTTATGTATGTTTTTAATATTTTATGTTAAACATAAAAGTAAATGTAATAAAAAAATAACAGGGCATTGATCAACACTGCCATTAGAAGAAAGCTGAGCAGCCACTAACATACTTTGTTAAATTGAAACATGCTGTTCAATTTTATATCCCAATAGCACAAAGCAATATGATGAGAAAGTAGATAACAAAATTGGCCCATGTTTAGGGAGAACTGTGGTCTACTTCCTTATATACTTCCTAGCAGTTTTTTCCCCGTGTTTTTTTTCCTTCGTCCCACCCACAGATCTTCTGCTGTTCCATATGTTACCATTTGAGTAAAAGTTTGAAGTGTATGTTTTAATTTCCTAATAGGTTTCCTTTCCTTTTTAATTTTCTGTAGGTCAATTATGACTAATGCATTAAGCTAGATATAAACACTTTATCACTTCCTGCTAAGAAAAGTATCCATACTTTTTTACATCTTCTACCTACAAGGGGTTACTGATGTCAATAAAGCGTATGTGTAACATCAATGTAGGCATTAAACAGAAATGTAATGGATGTAGGGAGGAGAATGGATATGAATTATACAGAGTAGAGACTATGATGCTAGGAAGTTTGTACTTTAAGGGGCTTACTAATTATTTTTTCTTTGACGAAATTTAAGACAAAAAAGAAATATAAATACACATTATATGTTCATATTGTTGTTGTTTTTTTGCAAATTTGGAATTAATAAATACTTTGGATGAATATCTTACATGAATGGAAGTGTAAAACTCAAGCAATTTACTTCCTTTTAAAATATCATATGACTATGATTCAGAGCCATGGTGGCACAGTGGTTAGAGTGCAGTACTGCAGGTTACTTCTGCTTGCCATTTTGTTAAAATTGTCAGGTTGGCACTGACCAAATCAAAGCAAATAATTACAGCAAATAATTATAATTAGTGGGTGGGCATTTCATATTTTTAAGTATTCTGTTTTTTCCATAAAAAAACAAATATCCTGAAATTATTAAAATGCAGCGTTATGGCGACTGTAATCATACAATCGTTTCTTCCTGTGCAGATAAGTAACAATAGACAAACTCCCCTTGGTTTCATTTTAAAATAGGTCACCAAACTGTATGTTCTATTAGAAAACTTTCGAGAACAAAAACTAGACTTTGGGGAGGAGGAATGTTCTAAATAGAAATTTAAGTTCTACTATATTAATTTGTTTTTCATTTTAATCCTTAGACATGTACAGAGTTTACTGCTCATACAAAAGCTATGCAACTTCTCCTGCAATTAAGTTAAAAGTGAAAGCATAAGATAATGTTTTTTGTGTGTGGTGGTGGATAAATGAATTTGTGCATCTCTAGAGCCTTTTTAAAGCTGGCTTCAGTTCCATCCTCTGCCAGTTTTCAGTCTCTGGCAGATTGCCCATGAGCAGTCTCCTAACAAAAAAAGTAAAGCAGCCACCCATGCTGGGCCACGTGGAGGATAGTAAAGATTTCTGGATCAAGAAACAAGGTACAAGATTACTAACTGGGACATGTACTTACCAGCGCTTCTAGAGAATACAATTCATTTAAAAATATTTGACAAGCATATTGACTTGGTGGCCTAGGAAATAATATGCTGGAATCGTAATTGCTTATCAACTCAGATGATTTGTGACACTAAAGAAATCCAGATAGAAAGAGAGAAGTATGAATGTCAAGATGGAGCTTATGGCTACCATCATATAATTATCTACTTGGGAATAATCTGCATGGAATTTAGTAAGGTTTATTTCTAAGTAGACATGTGTACTTGGGTAAAAGCTTTTCATGAACATTTATAATGCATGCTGCATTAGAACTGATACAAGGTGGAGTTTGAATTCTGCTTATTCCTAGACCTAGAGAATCAAATAATAGGATTAACATTGGTAACATAGTGTTTTATATTTAGTATTTTGAGGACCATCACCAATCACTGAATAATATTTGGAAGCTAATATAGTTAGATGAAGAGAATAGTTGTTTGTTCTATTATAAGCATAGCATGAATACAATACTGCTTGTTCTTTTCTTGCTTGTTTTGCCAATCTGCCCTACCATTTGACAAATGTATCTTGTCCTTTTACGTACACTGAGAGCACATGCACCAAAGACAAATTCCTTGTGTGTCCAATCACACTTGGCCAATAGAGAATTATATTCTATTCTATTCTATTCTATTCTATTCTATTCTATTCTATTCTATTCTATTCTATTCTATAGATCGGACAAAACAGGCCAAAATTGAACCCAAGATGATAGTCGCTTCCTGCTTATTGAGATTCTCAGCCAGCTCCATTAGTGCCTCACGAATGCTACCATTAGGACAGCAGGTTGTGATTTGGGCTTCTCCTAGGCTTGTGGCTGTTGCTGAGTGGGCAGGTGAATGCTCTGACCAGGATAGTCTCTGTATAGCTTTGGCTGGTGCATCAGTTACAGCTTTACCTGTGACATGAGGCCCTCTTAGTAGTAACTAAAGACCTGGACTATCATAGTACACCTTGTGTGGGATTGCCTTTGATGACCAACAGAAGGTACATTTGACCCAAATGCTAGGCCCCACCTTCCACTGGGGGTTCCTCAGGAATGCAGTGCTCCAGTCTTAGGGACCGACTCTTTTTACCAATTGTTTCTGAGGGCTGAGCTTTGACCATCAATGGTTTGACCCCACGTTTCTTCAGGGCTGCTTTCTCTAGCCAGTGTCAATCTGCCCAGTACATTTCTCTACGACAGAGCTGTCAAACTCACAGCCTGCGGCCCGGATGCGTCACACGCTGGTCATGCCCATGCCCGGTTTAGCAAAGGGGGAAAAGTCCTGATACGTCACGTGTCGCCGCTGTTACAACATGAGTGTGACATCCCTGCTCTAGGAAGAGAGCCTTTGTGGGGTGAGGTCAGGGAGTAGAAACCAGAGATGGATTTTCTCTGTAATGACTCCAGCCCTCAGGAATGGCCTCCTTGGAACCCAAGACTGGCCCCCTTTGCAGGCTTTCCAGCAGCTGCCAAATCCAAGCTCTTCCGGGGGACTCCAGCAGTCGGGGGTTGTTTGCCTACTTATATTAGCATTCAGGATTGTCATTATCATCAATGCAATGATGACTTATATTTTATGGTTATTGTGAGTGTTTTGTTAGTTAATCATGGACTTGTGGATATTTTAATTTATTATTATGGTGTCAGTTTTTGTCATTACTGTGGTTTTAATATGAATCTATTGTAAGTTGCCTTGAAAGAGTTGATGGCACATAAATCTAATAAATTATATTTTCTTACAAAATTGTTTGATGTATGCTTATAATTAGAAACAATTATTGCTTCAGGGAAAAATGGTCTGTTCAGAATATGTTTAATGCTTGCAAATTTAGCAGCAACCTAGTTCCCTGTGGTAGAAGTCAGGCCTTTGCTATTTATTTTGTGCTTTTTTTAGCTGCTGCAGCTGAATGAACCTTTGTGGCAACAAAAAGCAGGTAAGCCTGAGCTAAAGACTCCATTCTAAGGAAGGCACACAGGTTTCTGGTTTTGCTAATTGATGAAGTATTAATAATTTGCCCAGTTTTTATTCAAAAATATTGTTCATATTGAGTAGCTGTGTTGCAATAAGCTTTGGAAAATCAAATTTAAGTAAAAAGTTTCAGTCTGTTTTTTATACTTTTCTTTTATAATTTTGTATTTGCAATCATCACAAGTCCTATCCTCTAATTCTTTTTGAAAGTAATATAACTTGGTATCCATCATGACCGTTTGAAAAAGCAAATGTTACAGTTTTAATGATGCCTTGTATTATAAAATATTTCTGAGTTTCAAAAGCCTCATCTTGTGTAATTATTAATATGTTGTTGCTGGGAGACTATCAATTACCCCAACATTCTCTCACTTGGACTAAATATGAGAATCACAAAGCACCCAGGAGATCATCTAGTCCAACACCTGACAAGCAAGGAATGGATTGCTACAGCATATTTCAGCTAGACTCGGTTCAAACGCCTCTGGCGAAAGAGGCTCAACCCTTCCCAAAGCAGTCTCTTCCATCCTTGAACCTTTCTTGCTTTAGGAAATCTTCACAATGTGAAACATATTCCACATCCTTGTAATTTAGGCTGGTTGTTTCTCGCCCTTCCTTCTGGGCTGCTCTCCCTTGCCTTCTACCAATTTTTGGACTCCCCAAGTTCAATACTTGGACTTCCCAAGCAATACAGAACTACTGCCTTCCACTGAACTTGAGAACAGAGGTGGGTTCCGGACAGGGGTGAAATGCTCCCAGTTCAGTTCGGTCCAGTTCGTGCGTACCGGTAGGGGCCTGCGCCACTGGTTCACAGAACCGGTAGGGACAGATGGCTGGCCACACCCCCGAACTGGTCCCCGCGCCCCCGCCGCCCATGTCCGCCCGATTGCCCGATTGCCCACTTACAGCTTTCCCCGCCATACTTTTCCCACCAGTGAGTGCACGGAGCTGCCTGTTTTCCTGGCCCAAACTGTAGGAGCAGAGAAGGAGGAAGGCCTCCTCTCCCTGACTATTCCCCTTAAACAGAGGCCAGCTGGGTTGCCCTCCAATTAGAATGAAGCCTCGAGGCAGTGCAGAAGCTTTGACCCCAAAGAAGGATGCCTGGGATGGTTGTGGCTATGTGTCACCGGCAGGTTAGGTTGCAGCATTTCACAGACTGCCTTATTTGTATTCTCCCCATCCTGGATCAGCATATCAGGAGAGGAAAAACAAACAACCCAAGAGACTGGAGGAGGCTGTCTGGTATGCCCCACTCTGGCTCCCCCACTACAAATAGCCCAGAAGGCATATCAGCTACCAGCAAGATGCTACTTTTAAAATGATAAATATCACGTCTGCAACCTGCTCTAATTTTAGGTCATTCACAAGCATAGCCGGAATGCCTTGCGTGAAGGCATCACTGCAGGTATAAAATTAGAGGCATTATTTTTCAACTCCTTTGGGGCTGTAGAATATGTTTTTATTCTTAATGGCTACTGCTCAAATGGAAACATTCTTAAGAATCTATTTGTAACCAAGACATTTAGAGAGAGAGAGAGA
>JANHFT010003320.1:27978-42639 GCA_032467955.1 Pseudoxenodon macrops | reverse complement strand
CAAAGACAAATTCCTTGTGTGTCCAATCACACTTGGCCAATAAAGAATTCTATTCTATTCTGTTCTGTTCTATTCTATTCTGTTCTACCATATTCTAAACAGTATGTCATTTTTGTTACCAGAATTCTGAATTAAAATTTCACAGACCAGAAAAAGTAGGGATGCAGATTTCTGTTCTGTGAGTAGCATTCAAATGACCCCTCTGCCTCCAGATGACCTTTGTCGTCTTCTTCTTCCTCCTGCTGCTGGTCAAGGATCCTGGGGAGAAGGTGGTTGCACGATGGGTGCAATGAATGTGGCAGGGTAGTGGAATTTCATCTGAAGGGAGCTTGCCAGGTATAGCCAAAGAGGAGGCAGCTAAGTTAATTATACATACATATATTTGTCTCTTCAAATGAAAGGACAGCTTTAGTTCAGTTAAACCATACCTTTGCACCATTCCAAATTTAGTTACTGTAAATAGTCCCATGACATCATAGAATCTGAGGCTGTTTTAGGAAAGCAAATAGGCAGTGGCCTTTGCTTTTAATAATGGACTCCTTTGCTGGACCTATTTTGCTGGTGAACTACAAGAGGGTTCAATTTGCTTCTCAAAACTGAAATGGTATAAAATTTTAGAAAGGGCACTTTCCCATTGGGGGAACTGTTGGTATTTGTTCTATCTTGAAAACATACCATACGTGTTTTTGCAAACTCTTAATTTCACTTACCAGCTTCATATATAATTCCATGGTTATAGAATGCATACTTCCATAACACAATTTCATGTTATGTTTTCAGCATTGAAGTCCAAGTCCTGAGCCATACAATCAGGTTACTCAAGCACATATATGAGGCACCAATTTCTACTTCAAGGACTGGAATGCATGCTATTATCCTTTATTCACCCTCAATCCGCTAGGAAAGCAATCACGCAATCTTTTCTTGTTAAAAAAATAATAGTTTTTCCAACTTAAGATAACTCATATAGAAAGGTTTTTCTATCAGTTTTAAAACCTGAAATCAAATGAGATTGTGTAGCATTTCAAAACTCTACAATTGTGTTGAATTTACATTTACCAACAAAGAAATAAAGGGAGACTAGTATAAATCTAGAAAGACCTGGAGGAACGTTGTCCATGGGGTCACGATGGGTCAGATATGACTTTGCGACTAATAACAACAACAGTATATAGATCAATTTCAAACTATTTAGCTCTTGTCAGCTAGCCATACCCTTCTGGAATTCAAACCCAGGCTACTTACATATTAGGTAGATGTATTAACCTCTGAGCCATGGGCTCTCCTCACTTTGTTGGCTATACCAGAGAAGAGATTAAGTGTTTTTTCTGGTGAGACCGGTCTATCAGGGCAACCTGGTCTACCCAAATATGGGATGGAGCATATTGTTTCCGCTTTCGCCTTTCAGCCCCAATCCAGGAGCCTTTGCAGGCAGTTGTTTTTGTGACAAACTATTTTTTGTTAGAAGCAGTATGCTCTGTCCTATATTTGGGTAGACCAGGTTGCCCTGATAGACCGGTCTCACCAGAAAAACCTACAATCAGACATTCTGAATTATGTTTAGAAATAGACTTAGTAAAGCTTGCTCTAAATGAATTAAAGCAGATTATGAGATTTTGATACAAGGTAGAAATTATAGCTATATTAAACTTTTGTTGTCAAGCCAGAATTTCAAGTGGAATGATGGCTTATGTTCAGCAATCTCTTTTCTTGAGCTAGCATTTCATTATTCTTCCACAGTGAAAATAAAATTCAAATGGTCAGTTCAGAGACATAGTTTTGTTGGGAGCCAAGAGTATCACAGACTTATGTTCCTCATCTGTGCATTCCTGAGATTGTTAATATTTACCCACAACTATGTTTTAAACAAAAAATGCATATTAATTAATTGCATTGATAATAAAGATAATTTGACCACTTGAAATCATCCAAGATCTCCCATCTTCAAGAACATCTGCCCATGCCATAGGAGATCAAGATAGACGCCCTCTTTTTGAGTAGTAAATGTGTCATTGTGGAACAGCTTGCCCCCATGGTTGATTTGGTTTCCAATTTGTTAGTTTTTCAGAAGATATTAAGATAGTACCTTTTGGAATACTTATGGGAGTGTTACATTACTTTTCCCCCCTGGTCATAGCTTTTATGTAATGAGTGTTTGGCTTGTATGAAGGGTTAGAAGGTGGCTGAGTTTTTTTTATTGACTGCTGTGCATTTTATTTGGTCTGTTTTTATAAACTGCCTTCAGTCTGTGTGATTGGGAAGAATATAAATAATCGCTGCATTGGTCTTCAACACCTGCAATTTTTAATCAGTTGGGAGGACACCAGATTGAAGAAGGTTGAATAGATGAGGCACGGTATTCAAGACCATGAATTAATATTATTAGCAGCACAGATCCTTTTCTGCTAAATCTATTAAAAGGCTGAATTGTGCTGAAAATAGGAGGGGGTGATTCAGTAATACCATGCTTCAGTTTGTCAATTTTTCATAACACTTTTTATGAAAAAGCTCAAAAGTTCACGGAAGTTATACATGTCAACCTACAAACTAAAATCTAAGGGGGGGAAAGCAATCTAGTTACTATGGAAACCAGGAATTTTGCAAAAATCCATTTAACTGGCTAAGTAAGAGATGGAATTATACATGAAGCTGACAAGTGAAGTCAAGAGCTAGAAATTAAAAGGACGAATAAATAGTGTTACTGAGTTCCTCAAATCCGGGGACAAGAGGGGAGAAGCATAAAGCACAGGAAATATTGCGATGAGCTAAAACATTTTATGGTAAGATTTGGGAAACATTAAGAACTTGGTATTTACCAAAAATTGAACTTACTCGTGTTGTGGGAGTAATAGCACTCTTTTAATTTTTAATTTTTGTTCCAAGTCCAAATTACCGGTAGGTCCAAGCTGATCTTTATAAAAATAGTCCTTTTACCTCTTATATAATGGCCTTCTCATAAATGACAATGCAGGATTTCAGAAGAGAAGCTGGATTTTTATTCAGCAACAATAGTGTGCTAAATGCCCAGATCTGCCCAAAACTTCGGATATCTTGCAAAAAAAAAAAAAAAAAAGAGAGTGAATACTACAGATTGTCCTTGACTTACGACCAATATTTTAGTGACCATTCAAAGTTACAATGGCACTGAGAAAAATGACTTACGATCATTTTTCACACTTACAGAAATTGCAGCATCCCCATGGTCACATGATCAAAATGCAGACACTTGGCAATTGATATTTATAATGGTTGCAGTATGCCGGGGTTATGTGATCACCTTTTGCAAATTTCTGACAAGCAAAGTCAATGGAACAATGACACAGAAGTGTCAAAGGACTATGAATCTGAATACAGTTTCTTTATAAGCTAAATTAATGTGGGTAGGATGCAATAACAGAAAGAAGACTGGGTTTGAACAATATCTCCATTGTTTTATCAGAGTGATCCTGGTGTACAAATTAATCTAATTGCCAAGAT
The DNA here is from genome assembly GCA_032467955.1 of Pseudoxenodon macrops. Classification (NCBI taxonomy): domain Eukaryota; kingdom Metazoa; phylum Chordata; class Lepidosauria; order Squamata; family Pseudoxenodontidae; genus Pseudoxenodon; species Pseudoxenodon macrops. The sequence goes on along the minus strand of JANHFT010003320.1, from coordinate 39,162 downwards.
TAACTATAACAAATGGAATCCTTTGTCATATCTATACATGTATCTGAAGTCATGTAATGGAACCAAATAGCTACATTGGGTGGCTATGAATATAAATGCATTAATACTACTAAATTTACAAAGAAACAACCTGGGGCTACAATCAGACAAATTACAAATTGTCTATCCTGTTTGCTCAATCAGTATAGAAAGACATCTTCATATTTACTTATCCATGAAGTATTTTTTCTGTGATAGTTCTAATCTATCTAATCCAGTAAATTGTTTTCATTATTGTTAATTAAGTTGCACAACCAGTAGCACATGCTATGAAAAATTTATCAGTACTGCAGAATGAAAACAAAACTGGACTGAATGAGGGGAAAATGTCAAATTGAAGAACTGTTTTAGTCACAATGGAAGTTCAAGGTTTTGCCTGAAACCCAAAGTATTAAGTATGTAGTTACAACATATTTAAGCCTAAAACAGATATCTACGGTAGTAACTACATATATGAAGTCATATGTTATAGTCACTTCAGATATACTCAGAGAGACTCAAAGAGAGCATTACTACATCCTAGCATGAGAAGAATACTTAGTAGAATTCCAAATACAAAGATATTGTCCAGGGAGATGCAGTCAGGTTTTGACACAGATGCTGGCTGAAGAAAAAACATGCCTATGTACTTTTAATATGCTGTATCCTTAGTGCAGCTTTAAATACATACTTCTCATGAAGTGTTTCATTGCATCATGGAACAATTGATAGATGGCATACATGAATCATGGATGGCATTCTTTTGTGAGCCACCAAAGAATAAAATCCTGATCTCCACTTCAGTTTTTCTAGATTGGTTTGGTTCCTCACCTGCTGTGTGTGTTGCTGCATTTTACATATTTTATGTTATTATTAAATGTTATTAAGTTCCACAGAGTTGTTATGATGGGTGGCTATATAAATAAAATATAAACAAATACATAATAAAACTGATATCACAAAAAGCCTGTTAGCGATAGAAGGAAACCAGGCCATCAAAGAACACAGTGGCTGGACACCATCATAACAGTCCAGTGGCTGGATACCATTTTCTATGCCCTGATACTAGCCAGGGCATAGAAAAACTCAAAGAAATAGTACAAGAGCGGAAGATGTGGCGAGACTTGGCCAATAGAATTGCCAAGAGTCAGACTCAGCTAAATGGATAACATCATCATCTTTATCAGAAAAAGCCAGCTCCTCAAATATAAAAATGAGAAAAAAAGCAAATGTTTTAAAGTTCAAGAGAAACACAGTATCTGTTTGTACGGTAATATCTAGCAAAGTACTAATAAAGGATGTAATTAAACCAGGAAATACTAAAGTGTAGGCAATAATAGGTAAACCAAAACCAGGATGCCAGAAAAAGGTCCACAGGATCATGGAAATAGTAAATTATGTCTTGAAATTCATTCCTCTTGGGTTCAAATAACAAATCTGGGAATATTATCATGCAAAGATGTGTCTGCCGTTGGGCTTTAGCATATAATAAAGGATATCCAGATGCCACTTCATACATTACATGCAGCAAATATGTAATCAAGAAGCTAACTGAACAGTGTCGACTATTGCATGAATAAGCCATTTTATTTAGGAAGGATTCAACCAAAAGTGATGGTAAATAACGACATGTTCCTTGCAATATGTTACATTTATTTTGTCATAGCCCAAGCTGATGTTAATAAACATAGTCAATTCATCTCTCTTTTCATTGCCTCCTCATATATGAGGAACACAAGAAATGGAGAACATTCTAGCAAAGGTTTAGAACAAAAGTAGGGAACAGAATCCTGATGGGCGCTAATATTCCTGCCAAAATCTCTTCTGATATCATTAAGCACCCTGCCATAGCTGGTTTTTTTAATTGTTCTGTTTCTTTTAATTAAACAAATAAACCAGATTTTGGCATATTGCAAACTAATGAATGAGTTTCCATTATCACTATTATTTCCATCAATGTCTACAGAGTTCACATAAATCTTACAGGAATTTTGAGAAAATAAAAAAACAGATAATTGTCTACCTTATGTGGAATTTTCCTCTAATATTTCTCCTTTTTCCTTTTTATACAGGTCTTGTATTTCCTCTTTCTGCAGTCATTCAGTTTTCACACTAGTTACTTTATTTTTTTCCTTTCAGATTCATTTTACCCCAAAATCCAGTAATAATATAATCTGTCTGCACTCACAACAGAGCATGTGCTACCTTGAATTTTCACACAGTAGGAGAAAAATAAATAATTGTTAAAAGCACAAATTTGAAAGTAGCATAATGGTTTGAATTTTGATTTTTGTAGATAATTGCATTTGATGAGTTAAAGACAGACTTCAAGAGTCCTATAGACCAGTGCAACCCAACACATGCTGTAAGTACTGCTCTTCGGTTTAATAATAACTAACATTTAATTAAAACTATATTTTGAAAATGTAGTATTAAATGTAATCTTATGATTTTTAATAAGCATTGAAAAATACCATTCCTAGTGCCTTCACAGACAGGCCCTTATAGTTTTCTTGGTAACCATATGCAAGTTGATTGCCATTGTCTTTGACCTCCCTGTTCAAACCTTCTATAAGTGATTTTTATTTTAATATGTAAATATAGTGAGCCTGGTCTTGACATAATTATTTCTGATTCAGAAATGAAAGTTCCTGCAATAAAACCCCATAAACTAAAGGCTGATTCATACAATCTATAATTGGCTAAGGTATTTAATGCTGGTTGCATGCTGCAGCTGAATGCTCTGTAATTCTTTTCAGAGAGACATACTTTCTATAGAAGTGATATAAATAAACACAATTTATAGGTGCACTTCTCAAGGAGAATTGGTGACCCGATTGTTTTCATTAGACTCTTAGAAAAAGCTAAATCAATCAATCAATCAATCATTAGAAAAGATTCCTTTGGAGGTCAAATAAAACCATGGTTTCCTGCAGGATGAACTAGCTACAATTATTTAATACTAACTTATTTACTGAATGTTGAATGTTGACAAATGGCTAACAATATAATAATTAAAATTAAAACATGTTAAAAACAAGGCAAAGTAATATTGCAAGAGAGTAGCAAACTATAATAGTATTATAACAGTGTAATGTTAGATGGTCATGTCTAAAAAATGTATGTTAGCTGACCTTCTAAATGCAAAGAGATGTAATAGTATTTGCACACAATTTCATACAGAAGATACTGTATTCCATAACTTTGAAGTGATGGGGAACCTTAGCATTTCAAAGGATACTAATAGCAGTCCAAGGCAGATAGTCTGCAGCTATGGATTGAGAAAAGCAATTAACAGTCTGGCATACAATTCAAGAAGTTTGGGAGCAGCTCAAGGGATCGGGGTAGTTTTTTTTATTGCAGCAGGATGCTAATGCAATAAATAGACAAAGAATGCAGATAACACTGTCTCAGGTTCAGGATAATACAAGCCTATTGTACAGTTCTTAAATCTTTTCTGGAACTTCCAGGAGGAGACTTGAATCATCTATATTCTGTTTTTAAGCAATCGTTGTTTCCTAGAATTCATGGAACGGTGTTTTGTTTAAACTGTAATGCACAAAACAGGATCAGGTGCCATAGTTTGCCTTTGGACTGTTTGACATAATTGGAATATAAAATCTCCAGCTGAAATTACTGTCTTTTAATGTGGGATGTAGGAGTCCTGGAGGCTCAGTGATTAGAATAAAATATTTCAGGCTGTTCACAGTCTGGAGTTTTATCCTCACACGCTCAAGGTTGACTCAACCTTTCTTTCCTGATTGGAAAGGATCCGGATAATCCACTTCTTCCAAGGCCCTTTGAAGTTGTTGCACAACCATCTTCTCTACCACCCTCCTCAAGAAAGGGAAGAGAGACACTGGACAAAAATTGTCCAGTATGGTGAGATCCAATGATGGTTTCTTGAGGAGGGGTGAACCAAGGCCTTCTTAAGAGATAAAGGAACAACTCTCTCACTCAAAGAAGACTCAAACTTCACCAGAACCCATTCACATGACACCTCCCAGGTCACTTTGACAAACAAGGCAAGGTATGGATCTAAAAAGCAGATGGCAAAGCTTATAGTACTGAGGAACCTGTCCACTTCCTCAGGTCTAACTGGTTGCAAGATAACCAGGCAAGACTTCTCCTTGGGCATCTTTTCATCATATTTTTTTTATCCTGACATGTGAGCACATATTGTCTAACATGCACTAGATGAAGAGAGAAGTGGGAATGTGTGACACTAAGCCTTCCCACAGTTTTTCCATGCAGTTGGGAATCTGTCTTCCTCATTGTATTTAAATAATTTAATGGCAAACTAGTGAGGTTTGTAAATTGCCTTCCACTGATCATTATCTTCCCTCTTTCTCCCAATTTTGTTTTCACTGACTGACAGCAGCTCTCAAATATTTCAGATATAGATCTTTATTAAAGCTGTGTGAAGCACCACAATTTCATTGAATAAAGCATCTGTGTTCTTTGGAAAGCTTGTGCAGCTGGTTATCTTTATATTTGTGTACATATGCTGACTACACTTTCTCTGGAATTACCAATGAAACGAAGCAGCTGCACATGCATTCACACATGTTGACAGCCAGGGAAAGGGAACTGAACAAGCCTTCCAAATGACATGCCTGCTCTAATATTTTGAGGATGGGGGGCCTTGCAATTTCTGGTGTGCTTAGCAAAGCACTCTCTTTCAAATGCTTTGTGCAGTCCCAGTGTTTAGTCATCCAGCCGCTGGTTTTTTTAAAACTCAAGTTGCCACAGATCACACTTGGATCTAAAACAGGGAAGCAAGTGATCTGATTTGCAACTTTCCTCATAGGCTACAGGACTATACCTTTCAACAGAATGTAATGTGGTAACCATCCATAGATATGGCCCTGCAATTTGCTATGTAAAATATGCTCAAATTATGTAAAGGGAAAACAGTTCAGTGAAACCTCAGCCCCAAGGTGATCCAGTTTAAGATGTAATTGATAGTAGATTTTGTATGCTTAAGTCTGATAAATATAATTAACCATAATACTAACCTACTGTTCTAGAAAAGTACCCACAATTCAAGTTTCTGCTGATATCTCATTTAGCCAACTGTACTGTACATCATAAGGAAGCATTTTTTTCCTTTTAGAGAACACCTTTACCTTTAAACTCTGCAATAAAAGCTTAGCTATTTCAAGGCAGCATGAAAATACCTGCTGATCATGCAAGAATAATGGTTGTTACATATATACTATATTTCGAGAAAATAAGGTGGGACTTTCACAGTATAAAGAGAAAGTATAAGATAAAGCAAAAAGTGTGCCTGCACAAAACACACACTTTGCTTTTGTCTCATAATGTTCTTTAGTACCATTATGTGTTTCTGTCTTCCATAGTTCATCTACTCTGTGGCACCAGACTCATCTTATATATCATCAAACTATAAGCTCCTTATTTTATCCCTTTGCATGAATTTCCAGGAATCAGTTGCTAACTTTAAAGTTGCAGTAGAAAATTTGCAATTATCCAATCACTGCTGAATTACAATTTTTAATATGCTGGGAGTTGCTGTTCAGATTTGGGACTAATTTCAGTTGTCTTGGCAAAAATGAAAACATTTGATATAATTGAAATATGTTTAGATGATCATAGTAGATAACTAAGGCAGACCCATGCAAATTATACCAGAGGCTAGTATATTATAGACTTTTCTTCTGAGATCAGGTAAAATATATGTTGAGCCACACAATTTGTTCAATTTTAGGTCTCTTAAATTGTATAGTTTTACTCCACCTTTTCCCACTTTCCTTTGACAGAGAGAGCGGTTGAGAAACATTGAACGGATCTGCTTTCTTCTGAGAAAGGTAAAAATTAACCCAGATTGGTTATGTTGAAGGGAAGCAAACCATCATGTTCTAATGAGCAGCAATACATTCTCTTTTTTAATAGTAATTTTATTAAAATTACAACAAGTATAAAAAATGAATACAAATCAAAAATGTAAAAATAGAAGGTACAGAAAGAAAAAGAAAAGAAAAATTAGAAAATAAAGAAAATAAATTATAGTAGACAAAAATAAAATAAATAAATAAATGACTTCCCTTCATCACAATATATAGTAGAAACAAAATTTAATTTAGTGCCTTCTCTTAAAGTACAACAGATGATCTATTCTTCTCATATCCCATCTCTCATCTATAAACTAATCCTTAAAACCTCATCATCTCAGTCCTGATGTCAGCAAAAGTCCATTATCAGAGATAACAACAGAACTATTTTAACCTTGATCAAATAATCCACCTTTATATTCCTTCCTTTTATTTTTAATAATCTTGATCTTTAGTTCCTTCAAATAATGTTCTAAAATTTTTATTTTATTTTATTTTATTTTATTTTTATGTTGTTCCATTTTCCTTTGTCCCATCTCACAAAAATTTTCAAAGATTTATTAACCCTTTTTTGTAGATCCAGTATGGGAAGATTATCCAGGTCATTCTCCTGGTTTGTTATTTATGTATCCCTTTTATTTATTAAGGAAACAGGTGATTTCTTTTGTATTGCACTTTTGAAACTTAATTTCTGGGTCCATTGTTCAACAATACCCTTCAGTAAGTTGAATGTTAAAATATTTTGCTCCATTCTGTATTAGTAAGTAAAATTTAAATATTCTTTTCTTTTAATTGTCATCTTTAGTTCCTTCTAGTTCCTTTAGTGTCCAACCTTCAAGGGCCCAGCCTTTTTTTAAAAAAGAATTCAAAATAAAAAATATTTTCTTACAGGAAGGATTCTTATACTTAATTTCAAAATCTTATTTCAAATTTATATGGAACCCCTAGTATGTTTGTAACTTTTAAAATCAAAGTTTTGTTTACCCTTGCTGTTTATTCCAAAATAATTTGTTTAAGTCTTTAAACTTTTATTTGAATCTTCTTTCACTAAGAAATGAAAGAAATCCACCTGGTGTTGTAAAATCTCTCGCTCCAAAAGTCCTAATAGCTGAAAAGCAGTTAAGCAATTTCTGAGAATGATTAGAAAAGGAAATATGCAAGCCCAATGCTCTTCAAATTTCCAACTATGGGTTGAACAGGATAGCTATTCCCATATCTTTGAGAGCACTAAACCCACTGGAGACTGCTGTCTTTTGATCTCCTTATAAGGAACAGCTTTGACAAGAAGTTGTGGATGATCTCAATGGTCCATTGTGGATGGTCCATTTCTTGTCATAAGAACTGGTCTCCTTGCTGGCTCTTCTGCTGCAGGCTTGAGCTATGCTTTTAACAGTGCTGACTTCACTTTGCCATTTCTTCCCTAGAAGTCAGTAACAATGCATTCTCGATGGTTACTCATTTTCTAGAGAAGGTTATAAATGGTAAAGAAAAAATTGACAGTTTGATGAACTTTGCAGAAAAGGAATGAAACTAACTACAAGGGACTTCCATTCAGTCTACAACATCCCCCCACCAAAGAAAACCCTGAACTTTTGAGAACATCATTCTGTTCAATCCCATCATTTTAAAGACAATTTATAACATTTAAAAGCATAATTGGTGTCTGGCATTTATCTTTATCTTTCTGTACTTAGACCTATGATTGGTCTAATGATCCTAAATTGGGATATAATAAAAGGAATAAGAGGTATATAATAGAATGTTATGCATGGTCTGAAGAAAATAGAATATTTTTTTCTCATTTTCTCCTATGGGTTTTAGTCATATAATGAAGGTGAACTTGAAAGCTTAGTAATTTTTTTTAATGAAATAAAGGGTTACAAGGAGGCATGCTTCTTTTTTCCTTCGTTGTTAAGAAACTATTATGCTGTATGCTTGCAAATATTTCCTTGTACCACAAAACATATCCTTTCTTCAGATTATATTTGTTCTAAAGGATTCTTTAAAAGAAATGGTAAACATTTGGGTATATAAACAGGGCCATAATGTATCATAATAATACTTTTTATTATATGTGTGGGGTCTATTTTCTTTTTATCATGCCTTCTCCTTTTGCTTGTGAAAAAATGAGAGAAGAAAGAAATGACAAATGACAAAACTCATATATGAGTTTTAAAAATCAACTACTATATGGCAGAAAAAATGCAAAAGAATCTTAGTGCTTTCCCCCAACTGAGATGTTTGCCTTGGGCACAGACCCTCCTTATGCCCCATTATGGGTTTAATTTCTTGCTACTTGTGGAAGGATTTATTCGATTTAGATACATCTGTTTTTGAGATACTCTGTTTTCTGCCTCGGTGGATTGAAGAGGTCAAGATGCACTGGTTGGGTGCATAAAAAATGGTAGACTTAAATGGTAGAGTATTAAATTAGTAGAGATTCTATCCATGTTCATGTCTTTGGTTTTTAGAATATGCCTCTCAGCTTTAATCTTCATAACTAGACAGCTGTATGCAAACATGCTCAATATTTTTATATCTATTTAATCAATACAGTAAGGTCTTGTTGGAGTTACACAATATGCTTGATAATCTTTACAATTCTGTTCAAAGTGTAGTCTTCTACACTTCTTTATTATTGAAGAAGTGTATTTTCATAGTGGCTTTCCCCCCCAAGATCCAATTCCTAGCATTTCTACATTGGGCTTCAACCTGCTTCTTGTCCTTGTAGGTGGTACCACCAATCACCTTAGTATTGAGATGAAGTCAAAAGCTCTTCTAAAAATAATATAACTGTTGTTTGCTCAGCTACCTTTTGGTTTTAAGCTGTGACCCAATTTTTATAAAGCTAGCAACAGTCGGTGATCATTTTATTAATATATGCACATGGCATGGAGATGTCTTGCTGACATCAGCCTTTAATTTCTTTTGAGTCTAAATATCCTTACTTACAGCAGAAATGGCAGCTCTTGGCTAAAACAGACTAAAACTGTAGAAACAACAGACTAAAAGGAATAAAAGATAACATATATTTAATAAACTCATTGGTTAATGCAGCTTGTCTTTGCTGATAAGATGCTTTTTAGTGGAGTTTTTTGCTTTGGGAAGAAAGGAAAACAGGATAATTCAAGAAGCAATTGAATGGGATTGTTTTTGCTTACTTAGCAATTGTAAGACATTCATGGTTTGGCAGAAGAGCTTTGGGGAGCAATTAGAACACAGTACTAATAAAAGAAAAATTAGGACACGTGCAGCTTTTAACAACTCCTGAAGATATCTGACCTCATTATAATATGGCTCCTCATGCCACCTCTAGTAGTAATTTGTGTGCCTTTCTTCTTTTTAAAATGTCTGCCTGCCTGGCTACCTACCTACCTACCTTCCATAATCGTAAGACTTTAACATGGCTATTTTTCCTTTCTCTGATTCAAGACATTATAGATTTTGAAAGGATCTTGGAGATCTTGTAAATGAATGGATGTCCAATTTTTGCTTGAATATCTTCAAGGAAGCAACATTCATGACTCCAGGAGGAAGGCTGTTCTACTGTTTAACTGGTCTTGTGATCAGGAAATTACTACTTATTCTCTCTCTTCCCTCCCCTCCTTTCACCAGTAATTCTTTTCATTATGAAAAATAAATCTACACTCTCAGTTACCACATCTACCCTAACCCTTAGTTTTCTCTTCTTTAGGCAAAATATCCTGACCTTTAAAAATGTTCTTTATAGGATTTGGCCTCAAAGTCCCTCACCATCTTATTACTCTTTGTTACTCTATTTGCACTCTTTATTATTATTTATTATTTAATTATTATTCTATTTGCACTCTTAATGCTCATCAGGGCATTGATTGTGTTTTGGTCTTTTTGACTTGTTGATTGTCTCTTTTGCACAGTATGTAGATGTTGTTTATGTCTATGTGTCTATTGATGGCCAATATGTCAGAGTACCAGGCTTCCAGGAATTCTTTAACATTTTTTTGTACTTGGTTTGATTTAGGATGGCCACAGTTTCCCAGTTGAAACTATGGTTAATTTTGTCCATATATTGTAAAATTAAGGAGTTTTTATCATATTTTCTGACTGCTAATTGGTGTTTATGAATATGTTCTGCTAGTCTTCTGCCTGTTTGTCCTACATAGTGACTGTTGCAGTCTTTACACTTTATGTTGTAGATGACTCCTGTTTTTGTCTTCTGCAGCTGCTGGCTCTTTTGGTTTATTTAGGATGTTTTGGAGGGCTTTAGTTCATTTGTGTGCTACACTGATTCCATCTACTTGTAATAGTCTCTGTTGGTGGTTTCTGATAAGTTTTTGGTGGCAGTGTTATTTTTACGACTTTTGTTGGTTGTGCAATACTGGGTTGAGTAGTCAGGCCCTTTTTGACAAAGTTGTGTGGATATCCATTTTGTTGGAAAATGTTGTATAGATGCTCTATTTCCTTTTTCTACAAGCTAACAACCAATTTCAGAGAGCACCAAGAACCTCTCATTTCAACTTGATCTACAAATATTCTCCTTTTTCATTTGAGAAATCCAATCTCACTATTTGTATTGCTAATATTTACTTAGGTGTTCAAGGGCTTTCTTAATTCATTATATCCAAGTGAGGTAAGACTAAGCACGCTTATTCAGAAATCAACATCTGTAGAATTTAATGGGTTTTATACTACTTTTAAATCTATTTAAGATTAGGACTTATTTATCCGTGAAACCAGCCCTTTCTGAGACTCTGAGAGAAAGTAACAAATTTACAAACAAAACTGAAAATATGTGAAATATCTAAAATTAAAAGTAAAACCCTGGTTTAGCCTGTGTTACCCAAAGCTAATCCAAAGGCAGACACGTTCTATCCTTCCTATGGAAAACAGTTGTATGGACTACTGTTTAATCAATTATCTGAAGTTCTCATTCACATTTAATTACTTAATTACTACAACTGTTAAAAATAATATTTTAGTCTATAGTGAATACATTTTAACTCTTTTATGAAAAATTGTTGGCTTTTATAGACATGAGCAATGATGATACTTCTGCTTTGATTAGTCATTCTGTTCTAAAAATAGAATTTGCAACAAAACACTGTGCAATGTGCCTGCTTGGGTGTAGGAGATGACCAGGCTGAGCCTGAGGAAGGGGTCAAACATAGCATCAGTCACGAGTCCCTTCAAATCCACAAGTGATCTAAGTCAGTCCAACTTGAATTCCTTATCTATCACCAAATTGCTTTGACTGTTACTGTGTTTCCCCGAAAATACGACCTGTCCTGATAATAAGACCAACCCTGCTTTTTGGGGTGGGCATAAATATACG
>JANHFT010003320.1:10033-23338 GCA_032467955.1 Pseudoxenodon macrops | reverse complement strand
TGGATAAAGAAATTGTGATTATATTGTGTTAAAATTATACAAATGTAAAGTTTGAAAATGTGTACTCTGACAACTGAGGTTGTAAGCTGTATTTGGGGAGTTGGGGGGGAGAAAAATAAAATAAAACATGATTGGAAAAAAAAAGATGTGAATGATTATAGTCCTTTCATTCTCAGTTAGCTATGACTATTGAACATAGCAAAACCAGAGAAGAGACTTTGGACTTTACATTCTGTGCTAATAATATTTCCCCCTCTCTTCAAGTTGTTAGATATATTTTCTGCATTTCCTTGAAGAGCTTAAAGTGATGCTTGTCTTAGTCTCCAGTTTTATAGACAGATGCAAAGAAGGAGCATCAGCTTATTTTTTCCTCTATCCTATTAATTCATTGACAGCTGTGATCTGGGGAAAGTATGCTGAATGTTTGCCTCTTGTTTTGGAGACTGGACTGAGGGCTGCCTTTCCTTTTCTAAGAATTATGGAAATGAGTTAAGGTGCAAATGGCTACAAACATTCTTGTTAAAAATAGAGATTTTCTAGAGTTACTCAGTGAGTGAAATGGGCAGTCTTTACATATGATCTATAAATAAGCAAGCAAGCAAACAAATAAATATACTTTTTCAAAAGTTTACTTGGAAATTAGCAAATGTGTGACCAGCTACTTGTGTGGAAATTTTATTCTTTTTGTATTTTAAATTTTTAAAAAATTATTCAAAAAGTTAAGTGATAGACTGAATGAAGGTCAGAAGTTTTGTTTCTCAAAAAAAGATCCTTGGCTTTCAGAATTTAGACTTATAAGAGGAAAAGATAAATGAATACTAGTACACATTTTGGGCTGCAAATGTTAGATGATGGTAGAAACCAATCTCTTTTGCTGCCCTACTGATTTTTAGTCCTAATTAAGAGCAAAGATAACTGTTTCTTAATGATGAATAGACGTTTTATTCATAAATACATTCCATGGCAACGTTGTATTTTATATACTATATTGTATTACTATTGTTGTATATTACCACTCATATGATTGTCTAAGCTTGGGGTGCATCCATACGGACTTTTTTCATGAAAAGATTGGATGAATGGATAATATTTCTGGATTGTACCATGTTTTCCTGAAAATAAGACCTTGTCTTATATTTTTTTCGAACCCCAAAATAAACACTTGGCCTTATTTTCGGGGAGGTCTTATTATTTTGGGGCTGATGGAGCAAGATGGGGCTCCTCTTGCTGCCTTACCTGATTTCCAGCTCTGTCTCCCTAATCCTAACCAGAAGAAATGGCAGGGACTGACTGCGCATGCAGTTATATATTTTCGGGGGAGGGCTTATTTTCAGGAGAAGGCTTATTTTTTGGGGGGAAACACAGTAAATGAAAAATATATATATTCTTGACTATGCAGCATTTCTTCATCCATTATTATGTTTTATGATTTCCCCCCCATTAATGTTAGTTTACATTTTTTGTTCCAGCTGATACATAATTAGGAAATAAATATACAACTCATATATCCATCTATCAATTTCATATGTCAGAAGTTTCTGCTTAATTCAGTGACATTTTAAAATGCTTTTAATTGTGTATGTATGATTTCCCCTAATACATGAAATTCACTAACATTTTCTGTTAAATATATTAAGGAAAAATAATTTTGTTTTATAACCATTGTTCACAGTATTAAGCTGCTTAGTCCAAACAACCCAAAGTAGATCTAACAAGGCTTTTCAACACTTCTTAGGGAAAATATTGATCTAATTTGGCATGAGGTTTTCTGTGTGTTCAATACAATTTGGATAGATTTTAAATAAATTATTTGTATTAATGTTTAAAGGGATCATGGGAATGGATCTCTCCTGTAGAAAATAATTAAGAATCTTAGATGTAAATGTCACTTTCAAAATTCTAAACTCTGCCTAGAAGGCAAGAAGTCTTTTTTGGTAATGGGGCATTGCTGAATTACCATCGCAGCCATTTACCCCATATTTAGAAGTAGTTAATGTTTTTGTGATTTGTCCATGCAGAACTCATTTGCAACAGCACAGTATGACAAAACCTCCAGTAAAATTTGAGTCTATACGATTTTGAAAATATTGTCAGTAACTTTGAGAAAATAATGTTCTTAATGCTTATTATATATGTTATGAAATGTGCCTATTTTGTTGGTTATCCCAGATTTTTGTCAATAATAAATAGAGATGGGTAGATTAGTATTTTATGTTATTATTTCTTGTAGATGTAGTCTGTAGCATTTTAAGATCTACTACACAGGGAGGAAGCTGCCACCATATGTGCATCCCAGCTGGAAGCTTATTCCAATTCATTGCACACGTCTGAAAATGCTTCTCCATGCTTGTATCATCCTGTCCTCTTGCTTCCCCTTGTTTTCTTTAAACCATCCTGCTTGTGCTCTATAGCTTGCAATTAACACCACTTAATAGCTGTTAAATAGGGTAATTGGCTGTTATCCTTGCAGAGGTGTTCCTTCAGAGCTGATATCTCTCAGTGAACCCAGGCTAACAGCCCTTGAGCTGCTGGAGGAACTGAAAGTGAAATTCGGTTATTTCCTTGCTCTGAAAAACAAGGATTCCTTTCTGATCTGCAAAGTTGGGGCTGAGGGCTACAAAGGGGTAAAGTGATTCTTTCTTTTCCCTTCCTTTCCTTTAATGTAGAACCAATAACAGTAGAACACAGATCTACCCAAAGCGTTCCAGCTCTTTTGATCTTTACAAAAAGAGAGATAAAGAGTTAAATGTTGTCCCTTACAGCTTGTCCTTTTGTACTTTTACTATAAGTAAGTGGGGGGAAAAAGCTCAGGGAAGTACATCCTCCTCCATGTATGATCTAAAGGGAAGTTTTTGCTTTTTGTCTAATAAACTTTGCACGTCAAGCAAACTTAATCACAAATCAATCTTCAAAATAACTTTAATGAAAAGGCTTAACCTGCAAGGAAAACATAATATATGAATTGCTGAATTACTGTAGCACAGTGTTGGTCTTTGCTAGTGTCAGCCCTTCAAGATAGGCAAGCTCAAGAAACAGGCATGGCAGAAATTCCAGCAATGCTCTTTATTTTTGTAAAATAGAATAAGAGAATCTTGAAGGTGTGTTTGAGTTTTTCTCTCCCCATTTAATGCTAAACAGGTGGAGGTTTTAAAAAAATATCTCATGTTCCTTTCTCATGGCTGAATAGACTTTTTCTCTTAGTTTTCTTACAGTTTTCAGTATTAAATAAAACCATAAGCTTCTGGTTTTCTAGCCAGATCAAATCAAGTATAGGTGCCTATTACTGGTATATGTATAAATGCTTAGGACATTTTGCTTTCTAGGGAGATTAGTTCATCAAAACTGAAAGAAGATAGGTGCATCCCAAGTGTCAAAATATTAGGTTAGCACAAAAATACAAAGAAATCCAGATCTTTAATGGTTAGGTGTCTACCTACCTCAAACTAAACTATTCTGTAAGTGTTATTAATATTTCTAGGCTGACACCATGATTAAAGCATTGTACTTTGTATTTCTATTTTTCTTTTTGATGAGTGCATCTCCAGTAAGTTCTGTTTTTACAGGTCATAAATCAATGAATAGTTTCATGAGCTCAAAAAATTGGCAAAATTTATAACAATTGGACAATGCTTTTCAGCATTGATTTATAGCATAACTACCACTTTTTCAGCAAGACAAATTAGTTATGAACACAAATTTATTAAAAAGTACCAATAGAAGAGATTCATTATTAAATCATTATCAAATTAATAACTAATTGAAAAAGAAAATATTAAAGAATTAAATAACAAAGAATTATTATTAAAAAGTGTTTTAATGGCAAACATTTATCAGAACAAGCCACTCAACGTTCAAACAATTTAAGCTAACAATATTTTTTTGGGTTTTCCATTCAGTTGTGTCCAATTCTCAGAGACTGCCTGAAGTTTTCTTGGCAAGGTTTTTCAGAAGTGATTTAGGGCTGAGAGAAAATGACTGGTCCAAGGTCACCCACTATCTTTTTGCCTAAAGTAGGACTAGAACTCATTGACTTCCAGTTTCTAGCTTGATGCCACTACATCTGATATAAACACTACACCAATTGTTTAGCAGTGTCTAAATGATTGGAAGACAGGAATGTCTTTTGATATTGTTGGAAGAAAAACTCTGGAGTCGTTCCCAGCTGGGACACACCACAGACGCTAAAAAGAAATGGATGCAGAAGCCAGCTGCCAGAAAGCAGAATTCTTTTAATGTAGGAAGGCAAGAGGCAAAAAGTGACACAGTTCCTGGCTTGCAAGCAGATTGGGGAGGCAAACCCATGCCTACTTATACTTGATTTTCCTTTGAAGCTCCTACAGTTTGATTAGTGTTGATATGTACCTTTACTTGAAGTTATTGCCCTGGTTTAATGGTTAATCCTGTGCCAGGACCTTTGTCTTTCCTATCCTGGGGTTAATCCTGCAGGGGGCAAGAAAAAGGGAGTTCTGGTGAGTTATTTGGTTATCTGGTTTTGGGTATTTTCCCAATCTCCTTTGTTATTTCTAGTAATAACTTTTGGCAGTCTGCCCAGACTTGCAATTATCTCCCTAGTGTTTGGGGTCTTTACTCTGCTAAGGGGAAATTTTCTGCACTTTCAGGGGTTCCTGGCACTGTCTTCTTTGAGGTGCACGTCCCACAGTATAATACTTTATTTAAATGCAGTTCATAGAAGGCTTTCAGAAAATGGCAGAATAGAACTGTAATCAAAAAAGATTTCAGTACTAAATACCTGATATGATTATTACATGAAGCAGCAATTGGTCATTTGAGAGATTTCCCTATCTCCTTTCAACCATTAATTCCAGCATACTGAGTTGCAAAATTAGAAAACAAGATTTGAAAAATTAGGGTCATTTTAAGGGCTTGCTTGGTAAATTATATAATTATGTAGGTATGAAAAGAAATTAAAAACTAAACCCAAAAACCCCAGCGACATTTAAAAATATATATCTAAGGACCACCATTTGTATCAATTTAAAAGGAGATTGTAGATTGAATTTTTGTAACTACATATTGTAAAAAAGAGAATGATATGGTGACAGCAGAGTCAGAGACAACTCAGTTGATGTTTGTTTTTTGCAGCCCAGATATGGAAGTCTTAGGACTGCAAAGTGTACCATTTTTTATACAAGCCAGTTACAGAGAACAGGACAATATTAATGCTGGAGGGTAATTTTATTAATGCTTTTGGGAAACAATCTTGGATTATACAGTCCATAGTTTATAAACTTTGCCTTCAGATTTATAGACTGAACCAGTAATGCTTTCACTAGGTTTACCAAAGATTTATAAGGGACATGGCAAACTTTTGAATTTTCAGGAAGTTTTCATTGTGTTTAAAAATATCAGAAAGAAAAGGCAAGAAATAAAAATGAAGCTGGTATAGCTTTGCCACAAATTACAATCTACGATGGAGCATCTCTGGAACTATGGGAATTGTACTCAATGTGATATATTGATCAGATTGTTGGATTCTAACCAAAGAGGGCTTAATTTGAGGCTGCTCAGCTGTGTATGTTTTTGGCTTTGCATAATGTGTGTTAACAGCCATTATCTTTCCCTGATTGTTGGAAGGATAAAATTAGAAAGTGTTCAGGATGCAGCTTTGAGAATTGAGGGAAAAGTAAAATATAAATATAATAGGTATAATATATCCAGTATATCTAAAAATCACCAGGCTGAATTGAAGATCTCTTGAATCAGCTCTGAAGACTGACTCTTGATGGAGGAAAAATGAGACTGCCAAATCATTCTTATGCCAGATCACCTGCTTTCTGGTTTCCCCAAGTGGGCTTCAGTAGCCTTTTCATCTGGCTTTCCAGCTTTTATGTGTCTTTATTACAATTAGTGCTTGGATTTGCTTGCTTTTCTGTTAACTCCATATCACTTCTCCCTCTTTGTCCTGTAGAAAATATTAGGCATCTGATAAATGAAATTAACCAGATAAAAGAAAGAACGCCAGGGACTTTTCATGAATTTTTCAGTAGACCTCTTAAGCTTGGTATGGAAATCCACTTGACTTAAGGCCAAAAATATTTTTACTATCATAGGTCATGTGTCTGTGTAATGCCCATACGTTTTTTCTACTTGCTACTTGTATATATTACAAAATATTACAATATAATACAAAATATTACATTTAAGTCAGAGCTGAGACTCAGATTTTGGTAGTTCCCTTGGAATTAAAAAGGTTCAAATTTTAGGATTTAAAAAAAATCTTCCATTTGTGTCTGATTCACAGAACATACTGCTGACAGGCCACCTGTTGAGAGATCTCAAAGCTTGCTACATGCTGTGCTGCCAGGTGGACCAAGTGAAGTCACACACTGTTTATGCAGGCATCACTACTGCGTTGTGTTTGGCAGATGACCCGATTTTCTTCACAGTAAACACTTCTGTCCCAAACATAAACAAATGCTGCAGATATAGCAAGCTATAGAAGCATATTTCAAATGAACAAGATATGAGATCAGGCTGGACCTACTGGCAGTGCCTAGAAGGTACAAAATCAGTTAGTGAGAGAAGAGATGAATTCAGAATCATGGGTTAAGTTAGGAGGTAAAATTAAGATTCATGCCAGCAGTCAGAATCAGAGAACAACTGACTCTCTCCAAACAAACCAGGCTAAGGACATCTTCAGGAAAAGGCACCTTTCCCAAGCAACAACCTCAAATTGTTGATTCCC
The DNA here is from genome assembly GCA_032467955.1 of Pseudoxenodon macrops. Taxonomy (NCBI): domain Eukaryota; kingdom Metazoa; phylum Chordata; class Lepidosauria; order Squamata; family Pseudoxenodontidae; genus Pseudoxenodon; species Pseudoxenodon macrops. Next base: position 16,632 of record JANHFT010003320.1, on the reverse strand, counting down.
AAAGGCATTCCTTTCTTAATGGAAAAATTGAAGGGTGAAGAAGTGGTGGGGATTTCTGTCTCAAAAGCCAGCTTGTGGCTTCAACAGAATGCTTTCTCTGCTGCGGTTGGATAGTTGGCTGAGCAGCAAAAAGAGAGATATGAGAATAGGGAGTCACAGGAGACCCTTAGCTCCCTATTACTGGATGCAGTGAAGCAGAAGCTGAACAGTGATGCTTAAATTTGTGTTCTTGTTCTGAATAGGAGGTGGCTCAGTGGTCTAAATAGTCCCTTTTAACTTGGTGATGCTTTGGCTCTCTAGCACTATACTGTACAGCTCATCATGCTTGCAACCAATTTTTTCTTCACTGTTGCTCATCTGTTGCCAAAAATTAAGCTATTCAAAATTCTTCCGGTTTTGATACTAACGCCTCATCTCATATCTGTTCTGGATATAGGCCAGATATATAACTGATGTACTTAACAAATTCACTGGAATATACCAGTGCAGATATAATCAACTTTATGAGTTCTGGCTCTCATTTTTAAAATCTCAGAAAGGATTAATTTTTACTAAGAAAGAGTTAGTGTTGATCATCCTCCAGATAGTCATATCATTTTTTTCATCACAAATTATATGTTTCTTACTTATATTCCCACACAAAACAGAGGCAAAAATTAAGGATTTTTAATGTTTTTCTAAATAGTGGAAAAAATCCCTTGTAAAGATATTCCTGAAATACAGGTAACCTTAATACAGACTTAAATGCAGATAGGTACAATGGCAATTGGGATCAAAATTCCCATCACTAATCAATGTTGTCATTATGTACAACTACATCACTTTGCAATGGCAGTCACTGCAGTTTCAATTTATGTCATTAACTGAATTGCAGTGGTTGTTAGGTGAGGACCTCTTTGCAATTCCTGCCAGCTTTTCACAACCAAAATCACTGGGGAAGCCAGCAGGAAGTAGCAAGTCATAGGTGGCTCACAAGCAGGCTAGCATTCAAGTAAATTACTTCTGCTGGGTGGGGTAGAGCATGTGGGGTGCAGAAATAGCTTGGGATGGCTGTTGTCTGGAGAGGGAAGGAGTAACATGAAGGCATGGCAAAACTCAGGGAGAATGTGTGAGAGTGTGAGGAAAGCACAGCGAAGCTCAGGAAGGGTGTGTGTGGGTGCACGAGTGGTGGGTAGGCATGGCGAGGTATGTAGGAGTATGCAAGTAGCTGGTGCAAGCACAGAGGAGCTTGGGGTGTGGATGGGGAGACTTTCCCCCATGTCTTGCAACTTTTCCTGGCAATTTGTCATTGAGTTTAGGGGAAGCTGGCATGGAAGGTTGCAAATGGCAATCATGTGATTGCAGGTTGATGCAACCGGTCATAAGTGTGAACCAGTTGCCAATGTGATACAGGAGTACTGGGATGGCTGGTTATAACCATCATTCATTCAGCACTGTCATAACTATGGATGATTGCTGAATGAATGGTCGTAAGTTGAGGATGACCTACAGAGAGCAGGATAAATGTGACTTGCATTCAGGATTTATGTTGCTCAAAATCACAATATTATACAATGACTCTTCAATTATATAGGTAAACTATTGTAATAGACTAAAAGATTTGCAATTATGACTGATCTTCTGGCAAGGTGAATTATTTATGTAATTTATCTTTAACCTTATAATCCTGTCTTTGTTTCCTTTCTCTTTAGTTAGTGTTGCCAGAATATTCCATCCATAGCCTTTTCTGCATAATGTTTCTGTGTGCTCAAGAATGGTTAACTCTGGGCTTGAATATTCCCCTGCTTTTCTATCATTTTTGGAGGTAAATCTAACTCTATTTTGATTTGTTTGTCTTCAAAAATTTGTCACCTCTAGCTCCCTGGCAGAGGTTCTTGTGTTATGAATAGCTGCCAGACAGGCAGAAATGTAATAAATAAGTATCCTTCCTTACATGGAGATGATGTTGTTAAGAGAAAATTGTATCTGCTGTGAAGTGTAAGATTGTATGTGCTAATTTTTCCAACTGACATTGGGATACCGAGGGCATGGGTACATCCAGCATATAAAGCATTGTCTTCTGATGTAGTGAATGATGCATAGAATAAGGCAAGGTCTCATGACTTGGTGATAAAGTCCATGTTATACTTATATATTAAAGATACCAGGAGTGGCTAAAAGATACTGTCTGGCTCTCTTGCAGCAGAAATTATAACGGAACAGAAAGATAATTTGTTTAACGTATCATAAAACAAAAGAGCCATTTTGTTTTTGTTATTAAGGTACTGGACTAGGTGTGAAGAAAATTATTTTGACTCTTGTCTTAGACATGGAAGCTAGCTAGGTGATTTTGAGGTAATCTTTCTCAGCTGTAGGAATGATGCAATGGCAAACTGCTTTCAAAAATGTTTCCAAGAAAACTGCATAGACTTGTTTATATCATTGTCAGGAATCAAAATTGAGTCACAAGCAAAATAATTATAAGGCAACTTCATAATTCTACTCTAGTGCTCCTTCATCCATGTATGAACAGAAAGAAAAAGACATGCTCTATAACATGCAAGAGACCTTATTCTTATCCCTCATTGTGCCTCACAGCCTTTCCCATAAGGAGTTCATTTTCTATAGCATAGAGCCTGCTCTTGAGGTGTAGACTCTCCTTTGGACTTAGAAACTTGTGAGAAGAGAGTTTTCTCAATTTTGTAAAGAGCTTTGCACAAATAGAAAATATTCTTGTGTGTACTTTAGCCTAATTACATAGAGGTCTATGACGTTGTGACAAGAATGAAGTAGCGAGAGGACAATGAACTACTTTGGGAACAGAACACATGATTAAAGACCGTCTTGTGGCTTAATATAATTTTAGTGAGAATCTTGAAGATTTTCTTGTGTTCCCTTTCAGGTATTTCCATTGTCCAGCAGACAGCACAGAGCTAGCCTATGATCCACCTGCAGTTATGAATGCAGATACCTTGCGTTATTGTCAAAGGGAAGCCTGGTGTAAACTAGCTTTCTATCTCCTCTCATTCTTCTACTATTTGTACTGGTAAGCATGGCCTCATTTCTTCTAAAAAGCAATTGCTAACATTTAGAAATTTTTCTTTCCTCTCTATGTGTTGCATTGCCATCCTATCCATTGAAGGTTCCTAGGGGGAACAGCTTCTACTAGCTCAAGAGCCACCAAGTTGTTAACAACATTACCCAGACATTAACCATTAGGTTGCTAACAATCAGAGTCAATTATTACATTTGTTCCTCAGCATAAATTCCCTCTCCCTTTTCTGTTCTTTTTTTTTTTACATCATCAGTCACTATAATGTGATCCTGCCTCCCAAATTTCATTAAGAAAATTAACTGGATCACTCAAAAGATCATAATATATATCATATATTCTGATCTTTTTGCCATAAATAAAAGTAATTTATAATTTACAAATATGGGACTTTGGAAAAAAACTACCAGGTTTATGGATGAATTTTTAACAGCAGGATTTGGGAATGCTGCTTTTATATTAACTTTATAATGTTGTACATCAGAGTGATAGTGTTATTTTTCTAGTTAAAGATATGAGAGCTGCCTAGCACCAGGCATCAATACTTGTTCACAAACAGTTTAGTGAATGTCTGTATGTGAAGCAGCAGACTGCTCCAAAGGAAGCACATTTCTTATCTCCTCAGCCAATAAAACAGATTCTGTAAAATGCACTGTAAAAACTAGCATTGTATTTCTAAGAAGAGCACTTTTACTACTAAGGCTATCCATTATTGCTGCTCTATTTAAGTGATGTGCATATCTCATTGTAACAGCATTATTTGCTATATATGCAATATTAATTTTATAATGCTTTATATATACATATGGGCTGTTTTTTGAGAGCATGATTCCAGATTGTGGATAAAGCAACATAACTTATGGAAATCATACAATAAATACTTTGTATGTCAGAGTTTCAAGTAACACCCCCAACAAAAGAAACTCCGAGGTTTGGATTTCCTTAAAGTTTCTTTTTTTTAGAGATGTCATATTGTCACATCTGGGAAAACCCGAATGTGAGAACTTCTGGGTTTTTTCCACCCAAAATAAAGTTCAAGTCCCTGCCCAACACCCACATGTCCATCACACGATCCAATCAGGCACCTTCCAAATTGAAGATGCCTCCCAGTCACTTCATCACAGCTGCAGAGCACAGCGGCCTTGACTTTCTGAAAAGAATGTTATTTAGACTACTACATATCACCCACTCCATACAATCCCCCCTTCCATTTTCCCACATTAGAAATTGTGGCAGACCTGAATGCTTAAAAGTAAAAGATTACTTCCAGGTCTCACACTGTATACTTTTAAGTAATTGGCCGTCATTAATTTACCTATGCAAATTGTTTATTAGCAGTAACAAATGGAGAAAGAACAAAATAAATTACATTACTGTCTTCCCTGCATTTGGGAGAGCATTTGGCATAAACTATAAACTAGACAACCGTTCCCTCAGTCATAGCTTCTTATTGTTGGATCTGATAGCACACAATCATATTAACCAAATCAGGGCTCACCATTCACAGAAATTTCCTCCAATTATTCCTCATATCTCATGAACAATAGAAGAGAACAACTGTAGCTCAAGATTAAACTGTGAAATGCTTGATATTCTCTGAGCTTAGTTGTTTGCTTGCCAGATGTTTTATTACCTGACTAGGTAACATCATCATTGCTAATGAGTAAGAGGTTTGCTCCCTCTTTATATGCAATAGTTTGTCCTAGTAGTGTTGGCTTTTTTCTTGGTAGTTCTTTGATTAGGGCACTGTTCTAGTCTTGATTATTTGTCTGGTATTAATCTCTGTTTATCTGGATGTTGGTTGCTGGGGAGGATGTGTTCTGATCTTTTTGTTTCCTTATATAAACCACATTTATACATCATTCAAAAAAGGCAATTAAAAAAAGCTACATGTGTTACAGTGAGAAACAGTTTTTGTTTACTTTTTTCTTTTAAAATCTAGATCACTTCTCTCTCATGTTCTAGATAAGTGTATATAACACATACAAAAATCTTGCTGAAATTAAGTGAATATGGACAAGTTCACAATGGGATATGATCTTATGAATTTATGCATATACAGTAGCCCTGAGCTCCATGGAAGAAGTAAATGCACAATTAGATGCCATCTACAATATAAAAACAAATCAACATATGTAGAAATAGTCCTATCTCATTTAACTATTGCTGTAACATTGAGTAAATTTCATTTGGTATTGTTCTACAAAGCAGTGTTTTATAATTAAGGGCATTTTAATGGACTCCACAGTATAATTATATTTCAAAAAATTACATGCAGCTATTTAAAAATTCTCACTAATTATTGTTCCTTCTGCCCCAGAGGAAAAAAGAGAAGCAAATAAAGAAGCAATATTTAAATATAAATTCTAAATTTATCTCGGAGAGATAAAAATTCCAAAGATGACAAAAATTCCAGAGACAATCTTTCAGAGCTATTGCATACAGAATGCAGTGACTTAGCGTCAGATTTGTGAAGAAAATGGACATTGTAAAGAAAAATGTATTGCATATTTTCTTGTTAGCAGTGTTGAATCCATATAGCCTGAAGAGATACAATGGTAGCATACTCCCCAAGTAAAGAACTTCATAGTATAGAATAATTCATAAAAATATAAGGTATATGTATCTTTCAAGAAATCTTTACATATTCTTCTTTTTTTCTGTTTATGTTCAGCATGATCTACGCTTTAGTGACTTCCTAATTCAAAGATTATGTAAAAGACTGAAAACAAAGGTGACCGTATAAAGATCCACCCTACAATGATGCCTAATGCTAAAACAATGGAAATGGAAATGGAAACTTTAAATCCAGGAACTGTACAGGATATAAAAGAGCGAGAGATAAAGCCCTATAAGAATAACAGGTGACAGCAAAAATGGGGAGGAAAATCAAGTGATGGATGGTTGAGCAAGCTCATTTTCTTCTTTCCTCCCTTTGTTTTAAAACTTGCATTTTTTTATATCCCTGGATAAAACAAACTAGATATTTATAATGTGTGAAGTAGACAGTTTCATCTGCATGTGATGGAGTATGACTTTTATTATATTAATTTGTCTTCAGAGTGCAGGTTCTGTCACAAACAAGATTGTTTCTGTAGCCTTTTTCCCCAGAGGGACTTGAAAGCAAGGCAACTATCCTCTGGACCTGTAGTCAAGTAGATTGCAGATAATAGATGGGTGCAATATTCTGCATTCAATCATATGCTGGAGAAAAGTTGGGAAATATTTGGGTTTTTGTGATTTTGGTGGCTGAAGAAAACATATTTTGGGAGAACACAGGGCCAAAATACATTCAAACTGCACCCAGTTATTCTTTGTGGTTGATGCTAATGTTCCAACTATGCTGAATTAGGGTAGGTAGTGTGGTAAAATAATATGTTATATATAATAATACAGTTATGTGAAGCATTCTATAATATTGCATTCCTCTTACTGGAGGAAAAACATATCCTAGTAATGTAATGAATGCCTCAACAATGTTCTACATTCTGCAGTACATATTAAAAGGTCCAATTTACTTTTGTCTGGAGCTCTGTCACATAAAACTAACTGTTTCAGTTGAATTAAA
>JANHFT010003318.1:37589-47981 GCA_032467955.1 Pseudoxenodon macrops | reverse complement strand
GTGCTAATGGCACCTTTGATTCTACACGGGAAAGAACCCGAACAACAAAATACCTACATATATATATATATATCAGAGGAATCATGGGTAGAACCTCACCCCTCCCACCACCACACCGAGTCTTTTAGATCATGGTAACCTCCAAACTACCACTTAGCAATAGCACTTAGGCTTATATGCTGCTTTTACAATGCTTTTACAGCCCTCTCTAAGTGGTTTTTACAGAGTCAGCCTATTGCCCCCAACAATTCGCGTCCTCATTTTACCAACCTGATCTGGCCTTTCAGGTCATGGCAATGTTCATTTAAGAATTGTATTTCCTCATCGGCAGTTTCAAATACTTAATATCAACATGGATCTATAGGTTTTACCTTCTTTCTTCTGAAGAAACACTTCTGCACAATATATCTCATCCTCTCCATTACAGTTAATCATTTTCTCCTGGCATGCACTCTGTTCCTTTAGCTCAGTATAGCAAGCCGGGCATCTTTTGTTATTGGTAGTTACAATTTTTCTGGCAGGCACTGCAAGAAAGAAGAAAGATGTTTAAGTTAAAAGAATAATGAAGGAGGTTGGGATGACTTAGGGGTAAGGGTGGGAAAGCCAGAAACCATCACGGTCCTCCCTTAGCAACTTTCTCCGTTCCGATAGAAGAGAATATTTGGGATTCAGGGTTGAATTGTGGGGTCCTTGATGATTTCTGAGCTTGGTGGCTTTCTTGTAGGCTTTTTATTACCTGTTCTGACCCCAGGCTTAACAGAATCACGAAACAGACTCCTTGTCCTGCCCTTTTTATTTGGTTAATGTGAATTAATTATCATTCACATCCAGAAAAAGTCTTTCAAGGTTTAATTGCAACAAGAGACCTTATCAGTCTTTGGATAGTTGCCAGGCCGAGAACTTCTAGTTGCAACGCTTTAGAATGAAATACCTGGCAAAGAGTCGCTGCGAGGCACAATCTCAGATAAGCAAATCTTGACAATAATAAGCGAACTAATTGTCTCCTGCAAACACCACTCCCCGTTTGCTCCTATTTATTCCCTATGGGAGGGGCCATTCAGCCTCCGCTTGTGGTTTTACTCCTGAGTCGACCCCTGTTCCTTAATTGTTCCCTTCTCCTGACAATTCTGCTCACGTGCACATTGGGAACAGGCTCCAGCTGTTTTTCTGCCCCACCTATCTCCAACTAGGTAACTGATAACTGTCAGATAGCCCTGGCCCCATGTCTGCCTCCGATGCAGAGCACCTATCAGAGCCTTCTCCAGATTCCAGGACTGGCCCATGTTCCTCCCCAACCTCGTCACTGTCCGAGTCTGCTGCCAGCTCCGCTGGCCACTGGCGGGCCACAACATTACCAAACTAAGTAACATCATTGGGGCTACCAAGTTTGGTAATGAAGCGTCTGCAAGAAAACCACCAAGCTCAGAGAGCACCAAGGACTCCGCTTTCTCCTATCGACACTATCATGTAATTCCTATCGACACTATCGTGCAACTGAGAAGTTGCCCTCCCCATTCATTGAAACGCAATCGGGCTACTTTGCCCTGTTATCTGGGCGATCCATAATATTTGAAAGGAAGAAATAGTGACATTAAAGCAAGAAGTTGCAGAATCAGCCTATTGCCCCCACACACACACACACACAATCTGACTCCTCATTTTATCAACCTCAGAAGGACGGAAAGCTGAGTCAACCTTGAGCTGATCAGGATCAAACTCCTGGCAGTGAGCTGAGTTTGCCTGCAGTACTGCCTTCTAACCACTGCGCCACCAATAATCCCATGCCTACCCAAGACTTTTAACATGCTCCACTGAATAAAGTCGAGTCCCTTTTACTAGAATGGATACTGAATACTGAACTTTTACTGAAGGAGAATCAGTATGGAAACATCAGGAGGAGCCTCAACCTGCGACTTTGAAGAATGTCTACTGCCTCTGTCCTAGATAGTGGGGCCTGCCTGTGACCATCATGCTACTCTACATCTCACCGAAATGTCTCCCCAAAAATGAGGTTATGATCCCATTCCCATGCAGGACATTTATCTTTAGGTGGGGGAAATGTAGGAGGGAAAGAATGGCAAAGACTCAGAGAAAACAAGAGCCCCAAAGAGTACAGAAGGAATGATTGGTGCATTGATTGTCTTCGCAGCAGGAAACGTGGCCTTTGATGAGCAGATTGTTGCCCAGGTCCAATACAGCCAAGCCCTTGTTACACTCCTCTGGATGGATGCAGCTCTTCTTGGTGGCGTGGCTGGTTACCCCTGTAGGGATCCAAAAGAAGAGTTGGTTTTTCTGAAACGGTGAATTGCTCAGTATCTCTGTGAGTGGCAAATAAAAACCTCTTGAGCATGAACCTTCAGCATCCCCAGTCCTTCTCCAGGGTACCCAAGATTTCTGCCCCAACCTCCTACCATCTGCTAGCCTCCAGATAAATTGGAACATCAATCCGAATAGAAGACCTTGGAGGTCTTCTAGTCCAACCCCCTCCTCAAGCAGGAGACCCTATGTAGCTTGAGACTAGTAGATGTCCAGTCCCTTCTTTAAAAACCTCCAGTGATGGAGCACCCACAACTTCTGAAGGCAAGCCACTCCACTGGTGAGTTATTTTATTTTATTCATGTTCTAGAACAGGGGAGTCAAACTCGATGTCATTGAGGGCCACATCAGGGTTGTGCTTGACCTCTAGAGAGCTGGGGGGGAAGCATGGCCAGGATGGGTGTGGCCATGGTGACATGGGACTCATGTCGGGGACACCTGTGGTGGCCAAGTCCTAAGGCAGGATTTCCCTAAGACCCTCCGTCACTCTCATGATAATCTCCTTCCCTCCTCTCCTCCTTCCTTCCTTTTCTTCTTTTTCGTTCCCTCTTCAATCTCCTTTCTTCTTCCTTCCCCTCTTTCCTTATTTTTCCTCCTTTGCTCTCTTCCCATCTTTCCTCTTTCCCTTTCTCCTTTCCTGTCCCTTCCTGCATGCTCAAATGCAAAAGGGGAAACATTTCTCCTTTTGTTTTGTTCTCAGTTTCTTTTGATAGCCCTCCGCCAGCGAAAACAGAACTTGGGGTGGGGGCTGCATGTGAAGGCAGAGGCACTGACGGGTGGTCCTTTGCTGTTTCCGGGCCAGCCCAGTGGGCCAGATTTAAGCACCCTGCCAGCCGGATCCAGCCCACAGGCCTTGGGTTTTACACTCCTGTCCTAGAACCTACAATGCAGCTAATCCTTGGCTTTCAATTCTCTGGTTAGGAACCATTTGAAGTTACAACAACAGCACTGGAATAAAGTTAGGTTGGCTGCCTTGAGTTAATTATAAAATCAGTGGGATAATAAATAAACAAGATAATAAACAAAGCAGTCATCTCTCTGTTTTTCCCTTCCCTGCTTTCCAGATGAGATTAACCAATCTAGGAAGGAAGCCGGCAATTGATGGCAACTCTCACTCAGGATGCTGGGGGATGACCACTGAGAGGCGGGTGTGTCTCAGCTGTGCTTCACACACACAGACACACAGACACACTCCCAAGGAAAAGCATCACATGAATCTAGAAAAGCATGTATGTGTTTGAAGTACCGTATTTTTTCGGAGTATAAGACACACTTTTTCCCCCTCTAAAAGAGGCTGAAATTTTGGGTGCGTCTTATACTCCGAATGTAGCTTTTTGGAAGCTTTTTTACAGCCCTAACGAGGCGAGTGAAGAATGAAGATATCTTTGCAGGGTTTTTTCATTGCTGCTCCCTCTGAAAAAGCTTTTTTTCAGCCCTAACCAGGGGATAAAATAATGTGCTGAAGCTAAGCAGACTAAGGACGCTAGCCAGATGAATACCTGGTAGGCAGATTTTTTCCCCTATTTTCCTCCCCCAAAACTAAGGTACTCTGAAAAAAACGGTAAGTCCAACCCCACCCTTGAATTCTGTTGCCCCACATCTAACGTCAAGCAGGTGCTGTTAGTTTGAGAAGATTCTTGTGCATAAATCTGTTGTGTGGATCTGGACTTTCACACCTGACAGATAATGTTTACGGACTTGATTTCCCCATCCAATTTTTGTTTCTGCTTGGCAATAAAATCCCTTCAGCATTTTTATGCGGGAAAAGTATGTAAATTAAAAATTAAAAACAGTCATCAGCACAATAAAAAACCCAGACAACTCTGCTCTCATAAAGTTTTGATCTCAGCTTTACTTTTCACAACTAACAACACAAGCCATATTTAGAAGAGAGAAAAAAACCTATTACAAACTCCTTCTCATCTATGGTGGTATTAAAGTTATATCCATTTACATTCAGCATTTGTTTGTTTTTTTGGTGGGGAGAGGGAATAAAAAGAGATTAAGTGCACAATATCTTTATATCAATGTTTAGCTAAGGCAGGCACAATATCTGAATATTTATAGCCAGAATTAGGCCACTTTCATAGATGACAAGAACAAAGAGCAATGGATCAAATGCAGGAGCTGAAGCAGAACCATTTACTTTCTGGAATTGTTTTCTCCTTGACTAAAAATACTCAAATAATAAAGAGTTTCAGCTTCTTTACAACAATATTTTAAAAGAGAAAGGTTGTTTCTCGGTATGTAAATTCGAAATCCCATTCTCACATGCACCCTATATAGAAATAACATCCCTTTCTTCAAACTGCAATTTAAGGCCTCCAGGCCACACATTTCCTGCTGTATGCAACACTGAAAGATGGGCTGGGAGTTAGCAGATGTTGCTGGGATTTACAAAAAGAAAGAGAACTGTAAGTAGCTCACAATGTTTATGAGATTTGGGCTGTTGTTCATCTCTTTCCAAGTGGAATCTGTTGAGATTGAACTCAGCCAACAGGAGGCAACAAATGGAAGTCACGGTGTGGACCAAATATCTCAGTACAAACTAGTTTTCTTCATGATCCGCAGAAACTCCTGTTCATTGACTTCTCCATCTCCATCCCGATCAGCTTCATCAATCATCTCCTGCAGCAGAAGCAAAAACCAAGTGAGACAAGAGCTTGGTTCAAAGAGCTTCTTACGCGTTCCAACCTGACCTCAACGTAATCAGCTTTCTCCACTGGCTGAAGTTTATCCATCTTTCCCCACTCTTGCACTCCCACTTGTTCATTTAACAGCGTTCAGCTTATTTAAAATGAGTTCAGCATCACCGTTTATAGAATCGCTACATAAACAAGCCAACATAGTTTCCAACCTGAAGCTCCTCGTCGGTGAGATTCTCGCCCAGTTCTTTGGCCACGCGTTTAAGGTTTTTGAAAGAGATTTTGCCTGTTTCGTCGTCATCGAAGAGCTTAAAAGCTTTCAGAATTTCTTCTTTTGAATCTTTTTCAGCCTTAAAAAAAAAAAAAAAAAAAAAAAAGAACAAACCTTCACAGACATGTTAAACAAAGTGGGACAAAAACAATTGGGGTAGCGCAATAGTGTTACAAGCCGTGGTGGCGCAGTGATTAGAATGTAGCATTGCAGGCTAACTTTGCCCACTGCCAGGAGTTCGATCCTGACTGGCTCAAGGTTGACTCAGCTTTCTATCCTTGCGAGTTTGGTATAATGAGGACCCAGATTGTTAGGGGTAAGAGGCTGACTCTGTAAACTGCTCAGAGGGCTGTAAAAGCACTAAAGCGGTAGATAAGTCTAAGTGCTACTGCCATTCCTTCCTTCCCATTGGTTAGAATGTAATACTGCAGGCTAACTCTGACTACTACCAGCAGTTTGATTCTCACTGGCTCAAAGTTGACTCAGCCTTCCATCCTTCCGAGGTCAGTAAAATGAGGACTCAAGATTATTGGCGGCCATATGCCGACTCTGTAAACTGCTTAGAGACGGCTGTAAATCACTGTGAAGCAGTATATAAGTCTTAAGTGCTATTGCTATTTTGATATCTGGAGTTACGATGGGAACGAGCCTGGTTTTCTTCTTTGACAAATGGAACACTACCATGAGAAACCCCAGGCAGCTTTCAACTTCTTTGAGAGTTGCAGCATAAAACCAGATTCTGTCTCTATAGCCAGCATGACATACCATTTTATGGGTCATCACTCCTAGGAAGTCACTGAAGGTAATCTTTCCTGTCCCTTCCTTATCAATCTCAAGGATCATTTTCTTGATCTCGTCCTTCTTGGGTTCAAACCCAAGGGCCCTCATGGCGACCTGAAAACAATGAAAAGAGGATGAGATGAGGCTGGACTAGAAGACCCTTCCAGCCCTATGATTCTATGACTAAAATGACAGATCTCTCTGATCCACTCATGGAGCCGGATCTCAGGTAACGAAAGCATCTCAGGGATGTTCTGCCACTTGCCTTCAACTCTTTTACGTCAATATTGCCAGTCCCATCGGTGTCAAAGAGATCAAAGGCCTCCCGAATCTCCTGCTTCTGCTCTTCGGTGAGTTCGGTTTTGGGGGCTGTTTTCTTCCTCTGAGTTGCTGCTCCCAGGGACGCCTTCTTATAGCTGGAGGCCTGAGAGCATGGATGAAAGGCAGAAGAGAATATTAAGAGACGTAACCCAGTTTTATCTCCCTTGAGGGTTTCACTTCTGACTATTCCAGAGAGCCTGGCCCGACTTTGAAGAAGAGTTTCAAACACTTCTGCCTCTGAGGTCCTAGTAGCTAAATTGCTCTTTAAAAAGAAAACACTCCAATTTTCAGAATGTGAAGTGATGCACCATACTGCAGATGTGGTGCAAGTCATTAATTAATATTTTTTGAACACATCCTAAATTAAATAGGTTAATTTGTGTATTTTGTCTAGGAATACCCTGGTTTCCTCCACCCAATTAAAACATAGCTGGGTATAGTTGTGTAGGATATATTATTCCTAAAGATATTCCTTTAAAAAGCTTAACTTTGTGATTGAAATGACACTGTAAACATATATTTCCTGACATTTAAAATTATTACCACTTTTATTGGTGTTTATTTGGGGGGGGGAACATAGCTGCAACTGAAAATGGAAAATGCTGATCCTATTGTAGGGAAGTTTTTAAAAAAAACATGTATCAGCACTGATGTATTTGGGCTGCATTCAGAGATGCCTTTGATCTGTGGTCAAAATAATCAAGATGATAATGACAGTACATAAAACAGAGAGGGAACTTTGATCACAAAAGCTTGACCATTGTCTTGACTATTTTAACCATACCCTGCAGACAACTCTGGTTGTATTACTTCACAGTACCATATATTATTATCATTCAACAGGGTTGAACAAAACCTGCCTCAAATCAAAACAGTAATAAATAAAAAATGGTTCAGCTCCACCACTCCCACAAGTGCTAATTTTCTATATACAAGATGTTCCTTTCTTGGTCAAGTACAGCCTCGCAAGAGCTGGTGATTTTGTGGTTGATTCCTGGCAACGTGACGGGAATGACCGGCCAATGTTTCTCAGACTTTCCGGTCTAGCCTGCACCTTGGGATCATCTGGTGGCCTCCTTCCCATTGTTCTCCCCAAATTCGGGTCTTAGCTTGGCTCTAAAGCTGATGAAACCAACCAGATCCGAGGTGCGGAATTGATTTCCTTTTATTGAACCGCTTCAGCAAAAGGGGTCCCAGCCAGCAAAATGCCAGGACCCAAAACAAAGGATTTAACAAGCTTTTATACTGAAGAGCTGAAGAAGCTTCTTGGATGAGAAGCGAAACGTCTTCAAAGAAAAACCAGAAAGCCCAGTTGCTTCTTCAAAAAAGCACCTTTGGGACAACCATGACCCGGATGACTGAGAATCTCCATAAGTTTCTATATAGTTTTTCAAGCCGGGAAAAAGAAACATTGTCTAGTAGTCTTTTTGAAAGTTATCTAACCGGTCCTCTATTGGCTCCACACCATCCCTAATTCTACGTCTTACCTAATAAATACTCCAAAAGTTACCTAACAAGTATTCTATTGGCTCAACTTCGACCCTATTCCTAAAAATTAGCCAATAGGCGTCCTTGAAAGCTTTTAACCAATCTTCTATTGGCTCTGTCTTAGCCCAATTCCTCATCTTAGCAATTATGTCTTGTATGACATTGCCTGAAAGAGAGCTCCTGTTTTCTACCTGTCCACACCTCCCTCTTCCTTTACCTTTGTTACACAGGCTTCCCAAAGACAGGTAGTCCTCAACTTACAACAGTTCGTTTCGTGACCGTTCAAAGTTACAACCTCACTGAAAAAAGTGACTCGGGACCATTTTTCACCCTTAACGACAGTTGCAGTATCCCCCAGTCACGTGATTTCCATTCGGGATGCTCGACAACCGACTCACGTTTATGACGGTCGCAGCATCTCGTGTGTGTGTGTGTGTGTCACGCGATCCCCTCTTTTTTTGCGACCTCCCAAGCAAGCGAAGCCCATGGGGAAGCCCGATTCCTTTAACAACCAGGTTACTCACTTACCAACCGCAGCCATTCACTTCACAACTGGAGCAAGAGAAGGTCATAAGATCGGGGGAAACTCGTTTAGCAAAGGTCTCACTCAGCAACATACATGTGGGGGGGGGGCACCTCCAGTGTGGTCGTAAGTCGAGGACTACCTGTACCTAGGCACCTGCTTCCCCCTCCCTTCATTCTTTCATGCCCTAAACTTGCATTTTTACAGCAAACTGGCCCATCCCACCATCCTTCATTCCCCTCTTTTGGGCTTGTAAGACTTTCCTCTCACCCTCGCCACACACACACACACACACACACGAACTGGAGCTTCCAAGACACGAGTCCACCCTACGGCGCGTTCACACGTGCACTGAGCGGGAAACCCGGGTTGCCCCCTCCCCCAAAGTGGATCAAAGTGGGGAGGAAGGCTTCTGCCTCCCGGTCCCTTCAAAGGCGGCTCAAGATCCAATTGGGAGATGCATGAAGGTACCAGGTGGCTAATTTGCATACATTAGCATAGGGAACAAGGGATGCAAATTCCAGCCGTTAAGAGCAGCTTCTGAGGTTTCGGCTTCGCCGCCACTGCCGCGGCCTTCTCCAACCCCCCAACAGTCCTCCCTCACCCACCCGCCTAAGGCCTTCCCCGGCCGCGACCCCACTGACCATCCCCAGGAAGCGGTGCCGGTCCCTGAGGCCGCCCGTTGGAGGGGAAAAAACAACAACCAACAACGGCTGGAGCTCAAAACCGTCGCCCGGCAGCCAGACGCTCAGCGTCGCGCCTTCCTATTGGCTCCTATCGGTACGAGCCGACGGCGGGATAAACCGCCCTCGCTATTGGCCGGCGAGCCGCGCCCGGGCGGTGATTGGTGTCGAATAGATGGGTGGAGCCGACGTCGGGATGGGTGGGAAGAAAGATCCGATTGGCCACAAAGGCGGAAGAGCCAATGAGGCGAGCCTCCTCACTCTCGGCAGATCTTCACCTTAGGGGGTGGGGTCGAAGGAGAGGGAGGAGTCGAGCGCCGCCGCGGGATGTGATTGGAGAAGCTCGGAGGTGGGCGTAGCCTGCCCGCTCAGGGGTATAAAAGCAAAGGGGGCGTGGTTGTTGGTCTGAATGGGACCAGCTGGGAGACCGCAGGTGGATTTTCTCGTGTTCTTTTGGATCGGTTCTGTATTAGATTCCTGGCCAGGGAGATCCACGGGCGGCTTCAGATCCCTTTTCCTGGTCCTCGATTTTGCCTAAGCTGCTTTGCCTCACCGTTAGATCTGGAATATCTTTTTTTTTTTAAAAATATATATTTATTTGGAATATCTTTTTTTCAATCTTTTTTATTAGTTTTTTTTTTTTGAATATCTGTTTTAAATCATATCTATTTTTTGCAGCTTTGAAAAAAGCAGGTGAGGGATGACAGGTGATGATGGAGTTGACAGTCTCTTCCTACTGTAACGTATTTTATGTGCTAGATTTATAATTTATAAATTCACCTCTCAACCGAAGCAATTTTTGATTGAACTGATAAATGTTCCATTTTCTTTAAACTAAGAAGCCAGTTAGAAAGGCTTATTAGACTAAGAAATTGGTAAGAAATTGGTAACACAGACAAATGTTATATATTTACTAACATGTCATGTCTAGCAGTTGGTAAACTGTCCAGAGCTACTGACAGATGGATGAACTTATACATTTTATTTTATTTTATTGTTATTATAGTTGGCTGCCTATGGAGATTCTCAGTCTTTCAGGTCCTGGTTGTCTCAAAGGTGATTTTTTTTCTTTAAAAGGCAGCTTAACATAACCCAGGTACCTTTTTCTATCATTTGAGTACAGCAAGAAAGGAACTGGAGAATCACTGCCCTTTCCTGAGAAACATTTGGACAGGATGGCCACGCATTTGAGGCCGGTAAGTTAGTTTATTTCTGCAAAAATACCATTTTTTTGTGGGGAGCTGTTGTTTTTTTTTTACATGAGCCACGGTGATGCAGTGGTTAGAGTGCAGTACTGCAGGCTACTTCTGCTGACTGCCGTCTGCCTGCAATTTGGCAGTTCAAATCTCACCAGGCTCAAGGTTG
>JANHFT010003317.1:161648-184880 GCA_032467955.1 Pseudoxenodon macrops | reverse complement strand
GAGAGAGAGAGAGAGAGAGAGAGAGAGAGAGAGAGAGAGAGAGAGAGAGAGAGAGAGAGAGAGAGAGATTGTGTGTGAGAGACAGTGTATTCTTTGACTTCTGAAAAACTGTTGTTCATAAATTGATCACACCAGGACAAATTTAGATAATTTCCCTGAATGTTTTTAGCATTGCAGTTGTTTTCTGTAAACCTTTTATTTCTGTATGAATTTCATACTTTAAATATACATCACAGAAGCTAAAAGAGAATTAATAGGAAGGCATTCATTTTCTAATAACTGTCATGGTGGCTTACTTAATTAGATCTCAGTTCTTGGCAAGATGATTTGTAAATTCCTTATAATTTCAAAATATAAATGAGTAAAAGATTATATTAGGGTGAGAAGAGGGTGTAAAATCATGAAAATAAACATGAAAGGATAATTAAAGATTAATTGTATGATTTTTAGTGACCACCTGGTATGAATAATGATCTATGCAAAAGCAGCACAGATTATAGAAACCTTTTGAAAGTCCACATCTCAAAGATATATATTATATACTGAGCTCCTAATCTCAGAAAAGAACATACCTTGCTCTTGAAAGTTATATATGCTATTAACTCCATTAATTGTGCTTCCATGGTTCCTAAGATTTAAGTTGAGTTCCTATCTTTGTTTTCAATATGCCATTAAGTTGGTGTCACTCAGCAACCACAATAGATACATTTTTTCATGACAGATATTTTTCTGTCCCTAAACCTGTCTTTCAGGTGCACCCATTGCCCCTGTAACTGGCAGTGCTATGGAAATAGTTTGTTACTTTTTTCTCTCAGGATGTATTTTAAGTATCCAGTCAAGCTAACTGCTCTTGAACTCCCAGTTGATCCCCATCCAAGTATTTACTGAGACTGTTCAGCTTTTAAGATTGGCTAGATGCTGCCATCTACTGAGGTTTAAGTGACTTTACCCTTGAAATAATAAACAAACCAATACAGTAAGACCAGTTATCACCTGAAGTAAAATATCGTACACAACTAAATAAAAACGACTTCAACAAATCACAATGTGAAAGATACACATCAGCGTGCTTTTCCTTATGATAGATGACTGATCAATAATCAGTCACATCTGATGCCCAGATTTGTTGTTTACACTCATATTTTTCTAATTTGTCAGTTGCTATAATTCCCTCTGTACAGCCAACTATGAGAATAATTGTTTTTCCCATATGCATTGAAAAAGATTAGTATAATATTTAGCACTTTTATGTGAGATAACTAAAAATAATCTGGCTAACCTACTCATGTCTTTGTCTGTATGTGGTGTTTATGTGTGCAAATTAGGTTGAAAAGTCCCAAGTAACACTAGCCATACTTTTATACTTCTTTTTTTTTCCCGTTTAATGAGCGGCTGTGCCCTTGTGGCAGAGCTGAAGTCGAAACAGCGGAGCACGTCCTTCTGTTTTGCCCAATGTACAGCGCAGACAGATCTGGGTTACTGTCTCTTCTTGAGCTCGTCCCCTCTGGTCCTGGTGGCTGTGGTTTGTTTGTGTATTGCCTTGGGAATGTCTCCTCGTACATTACATCTCAAGTTTCCAAGTTCTTTTTGAGAGCGGTAACCATCAGAGGAGAACGCTGTGGCTCCCCTGGCTGGGCTTTTGGTGGCTGACTGATATGATCTTGTGGCAGGTTCTCCTGTGTTTCTTTTGTGGTGGTTGTGTTTTGGTCTGTGACCGTAAATAAAACTATTATTATTAATATTAAAAACTTAACCCAGTCTATTAGAATATCAAACCTTATGTAAGGGTATGAACAATGCAAAGTGCCTTTAAGGCTCTGTCCTCTCCCTGCCCAGAAAGCAAAAGAAAAGCCCAGTCTACACTTTCAAGAGGTACTCTTAACTAAGCAAAGAGGAAATGCCCTCTATTTGTCTCAGTAGGGAAAGCTGAGTGCTTTGAAAAATGGATCTATTCAGATCAGCGCACTCCAAAGTGTGTGTGTGTGTGTGTGTGTGTGTCTGCTTCACTGCAGTACAACATATAGGCTAACACAAATATCATGAATTACCATTATTAGAGAAGTTGGCTGCACTACTCTGTCATCCTGCCAAGTCTGAAACTAGAACACTTCCGATCTTTATTAAAGGCTACATGTTTTAATGGACTAAGAATATCAGTGCTTCTTAGAAGTTAACCAGACTCACTTCACATTTATTGTGGTACCAACAGATTATCATCCAGCTCTTAGAATAATTTCTTTTACAATTGATACACGATTAAATATGAAATTAGTTATGAGCTTAATTCCATGAATTCATTAATTTATCATTGAACGATACAAGGATAACCTAAGTTCTGAAAGTAAAAAGAATATTGTTTATTTTAAATGAAGCCTCAGAACAAAAAGCATTTTCTGCTATGGCGTTTTTTGTTTGTTTACTAAGCCCTTGTACTTTAAGGTGAATTCTCTGAAGATCATTTTGAGTCTAAGCTTTATAACTACCACAGTACTGCCAGTGATAAAATTACAATGAAGAGAAATTAATATCCTAGCATTTTGTTCCTTGCATGCTCATAACCAACTGTATATTGATGCTGAGCAATAAGGGAGATGTTTTCTTCACATAATGGAGAAAAAAATTGTAACAGATTTCTGGAAAAAAGGCATCGGGGATGGAAGCATAAAGAAGAAGGTCAGCCAGCCTAGTCTTACATGTCCAATCCAAAGATCTAAATTGTGCAAGAATAAAATTTAGGAAGATAGCTATTCCACAAAGAATTCGAAAAACAGAAAACATAGGTCAAAGTTATTTAAAGCCAAAATCAATGTAGTAAATATATTTTAGAAACTGCAAGATCTTCTGCAAGACAAAATTTAAATAGAATTCTACAAAGGTTACTAAGAGCAATCAACAGGAAAAGTGCATTACACTGACTAAGATATCCCATTTAAATCAGATCTAAGCCAATCATTCCCAATTTAAAGGCATCAAATGGGCTTAGGTCTATAAATCCCAAATCCTCATCTAGCATGGCCCATTAGGTTGTGAAAAAAAGGACCTAGATCCGTGATGGCGAACCTATGGCACATGTGCCGGATGTGGCATGCAGAGCCATCTCTCTAGGCATGCAAGCCATTGCCAGTTGCTCTTCTGGTTTCCGGCACACCGGCTAGCTGGTCTTCACATGCGTGGGAGCACCGAAAACCAGAAAAGCAGCTGCACCACAAACCGGAAGATCATCTTCCCAGTGTGTGTACCAGGCGGCTGCTCTTCCGGTTTCTGGCATGCACATGTGCTCCCATTTTGGCACTCGGTGCCAAAAAGGTTCGCCAACCTAGATACTTTTTTCTCTTAAAGGCCAAACTCATATCTATTGTGCTGCTATCACTATGACACAATAATACTGTCTCTGAGTGGGACAAGAATGATGGTAGCACTGCCCTACAAGAGGAATATTTGAAATGCCATATGGGAGGGACATTAAATCTTATTCATATAGCACTACTTCAGTCAAAATCTCTGCTTTAAGATAAAAATGAGAATGTCAATGTGCCACCTCATGTAATTTTGTATTGTTCTGCCCTTAGCTACTTTTCCAATCATACACAGCAATATCTTCTTGAATCTGTTTGTCTGCAACTTTACAACTGTCAGAATCTATCAGAAACAAGGCCATAAAAAGGGTAGACTACTGCTGAGCTGTTTCCATGGTGACCCCTATGAATAGGTGGAGTCACTAGGCAGCGACTCCCCCACAATAAATACCAATGTATCAGCTTCAAATGTAGGGCACCACCATGTACCCAGTTCTAAAAGATTCACATTGACCATGTTTGACCAAACTATTCCCCTAAAATTAGCTGCCTTTGGGCAACCACAGCATATTATCCAACCATACACTCTCTTTGTTGGCCTCTGAATAGAAAAGAGAAGTCCTCAACTTTTCTGTGCATTCTAAACACAGAGAATTTCACTGAAATGCCGGCTTGTAGATTCTTTCTCCTAGTTGTTGGCAGGAACTGACAGCATCTTATCAGAAAACCCACAAAGGATTTTGACTAAAAAGAGCCAGGGCTGTTTATATATGATAATCTAAAGATTTATCAAGACTCAAGATGCAGTTGAGGTCAGCCCCAAACTGATAGTAGTGTGTAACTGTCTCAAAGAATGAATGAACCTCTCCCCTCCCCCCATTTGAATGTCTAACACAACAACAACAAAAGCTCAAATCAATCTGTTAATGCCTTTGGATGTCAGAAACCTTTCTCCTCACATTAATTTAGAATTTTGTTTGCATCTATGTCCCTGCAAACATGTTCCTTAGTATCTGCCAGGCTATCTTCCTCCTTTTAAAGTTTGCTTAGACACCCTTAAATAAAAAAAAATACAGAAAAAAAATATGGATGCTCTAAAAACCTCTTCCTCTTCAATTACAATAATCTTTTGGGGGCCCATATAGATTATATATAATAATCTATAATAGATTATATAGAGGGATGTGGCGGCTCAGTGGCTAAAACGCTGAGATTGTCGATCAGAAAGATCGGCAGTTCAGCAGTTCGAATCCCTAGTGCTGCATAACGGAGTGAACTCCCATTACTTTCCCAGCTTTTGCCAACCTAGTAGTTTGAAAGCAAGTAAAAATGCAAGTAGAAAAATAGGGACCACCTTTGGTGGGAGGGTAACAGCATTCCTTCGGCATTTAGTCATGCCAGCCACATGACCATGGAAATGTCTTTGGACAACACTGGCTCTTCAGCTTTGAAATGGAGATGAGCACCGCACCCTAGTGTAGGGAAAGACTAGCATATATGTGCGAGGGGAACCTTTACCTTTATTTATTTATACAAAAATAAAAGAGGGGTGGATGTGTATCTTACCTGCCATGAAAAAATATGCTGAAGTGGTAGATAGTGTATTATGGGGATTACTGAACAGCAACTTCACTAATGTTCCTTTTGGCAATGGGTGTTTTGTTGACCAGCTAATCCCACCATGTACATGGATTGCCTTTGTACATTGCCTAATTTCCAAATGTGGCCAGAGATCCAAAAATTTGCCTTTCCCTTCTCTTACGTACACCATTAAAAGTTTAGTCTGTGGCATTGGCAATTAGAAATAGACATCTTGAAGCTTCTCATAAGCAAAGATCCGAAAAATACAGTTCATAGGATTAGGCACTTTTAAGATACTCACAATACTTCATAAACCTTCATTATTTACAAATATTACTACGGTAGTAGCAAAAGTTCATTTTTATCCTTATTCCTAAATGCAAAGCATACAGTTTAAAAGGTCTACATTTTTTAGATTACAACATTATCTAAGTAATTTTTCTTCAAAGCTTATAAATTCAAAAAGTTGAGAAAGGATCACTTTTTCTAATAAAACAAACTCAGCCAAGAAAACAAAATTATGAGAGTTTTTATGAGATGACCAAAGGAGATTTTTTTGGACTTGGAATTAGCTGCCTGCAGGATGTAGATATTTCTAGGAACGTTGTTTAAAAATATATACTCCAGACAGATTTATGAACTTTGAACACAGAGAAATACTAGTCTTTTTTTTTATACAAAATTTGACTCATACTCAATTATGGAAGTGACTCATACTTTTTTAAAAAAGAGCCAGACACCTATAAATAATATTTAGAAATGCTTACTGTAGAGTTGAACTTACTGAATTTAGTGTGGATTTACTTTGGAATAAATTGATTAAGGACTGAGTAGTAGTGTTTAAGGAACTGCTATGAAATTATGGTTCCTATGCCACAGGTTTCAGCAAGGATTAAAGGTGGCCAACCTTTTTCAATGTTGGTATCAACCCTGCTCTTTCTGCTACATGAAGCATGTTCAGTAATGTTGTATTACCACTGAAAAGTACACAGTTAAGAATTTTCAAGCCCATATTTGAGGGTTTAGTGGGGTCAAAAAAGAAAAATAAGTGTTTCATCCCTTATATCAATCAAAATGGGGAAAAAATGGGGAAAATGATCTAATTCAATTTATGGTTGCAAAGAGGTGCTGAGAAAGATGCATGCAGCCAATAAATTCCTTATGTATGACATAAATAGATCTACTCAGCTAAGATTATAAAGCCACCATCACAAACCACATTTTGAAGCCATCAATACATCTTCATATAAATATATATCTATTACATTATTCCCTTTTGTGGTAGAATAAAATTATGCAAAAGAAGGAAGAGCAAGCTGATGAAACAGAAAAAAGCATAGCTAAAATTATGTTACACTAACACTATTCACTATACTCAACATACTTTCCTATCCTTGAAAACTACCCCTGCCTCTCCCATACACTGATTCATATATTGCTTTTTGCTCTTCAGACCTCATCAGCTCCACCCAACCATAGCTTTCTTGGTCTTCCCCTTCCTCTCAAGTCATTTGTTTGTACTTTGTATATTTGTTTTGTAATTCAATCCTCATTTACTCTCTGCATGTTCAAACCACTTCCAATGCATTTTTTTTCATATTGGTCACTCATTTTTGAATTCAATACATCAGTCATTCATTCTTGACCCCATCTCTTTTTGATGTAGCCACACACTTAAGTATTCTGTTGCCACTGCATTCAAGTGATTGTTATGTTCCTCTTCACATATCCAGCTCTCATTTTCATACAACTAAATGGGCAAAAAGAATGCTGCTTTTTCACAGACATGTTTGTTTCTTTTGGCAAACATTCATTCTTTACCATAGATCAAATGCAACCTACTATCTTTCTATTTACATGTTTTAAAATTTCTCCATATTCATTTTCAATAAGTGTTTTAACATGATATACATCAATTTTCTATTTTTTGCCATATAACTTACAACCATGCATCCCATTTTCTCTGTAAAAAACAAGCTTTATTTTTGAAATTATTAATTTTCAGATCAAAACTTCTCATTGCATTTGCACTGTACAATTTAGCATTTGCTACAAATCAGTTTCTCAACCAACAAGGCATTGTCTACATACATACAAAGTATACAAATTCACATGCTCAATCAACATATCTTTAACATCACCACAAACATATTAAATAATAGAGACATCCTTACCACTTGCATAATGCTGAAATGCTGATTAGGCATTTTATTGATTTTCACACAGATTTTACTTCCACTGTATAATGCTCACTGCATTCAGCAAACCAACTTTCAACACCCTTGCAAAATATCCCATAATTCAAACTTATTTACTTAATCATAGTTTTCTCCAAATAAACTCATATACTTTTTCTTTTTCAATATGTTGAAGATGGGCTGCCAACCCCTTGTCCAGCATGTAGTTGCACTATATTCTCTTCCTTGAATCAGAATTCTGTCAAAATTGTTCCTAGGCCCACTTCTAATCCTTCTTGTAGTTTTAGCATTCATTTTGCTATCTTTCTTTTTTCTGTGGGAGAACATTATGGCATTCTTCCAGATATCAGGCACAGGTGCTGGCTTCACACATGTGAACCACACCCATATTTTAATGTTTCTTTAGTGATACCAGCTATTACTGCAGTCTTCTCAGTCTAAGATTCTCACAGCATTTATATCCATTTCATTAGTGTTTTCTTGGATACTAAAAACATTTTAACTCCAATCTTTGACATATCACTTTTATTCCATGTATAGCTCTCAAATATTCTTTCTAATATACCCTCACTTGAGTTTAATCCCAGCAGTCATTCTCCCTCATATGTAGCATTCCTGGCTGCAGCAACTTTGGGCAAAAGCAATCTTACTCCTCATGAGTAAGAGGAAGAAATGCTACTCCAGGCAAGCATGTATGCAGATGGTTGTGAATTCCATAGAGCTGTACTAAGTTCTGAACAATGGAAAAGTCTCATGCACAATGATTGAAGATGTAAAAGCAATCATCCTCACCAAGTTATTAACAAAATGTGAAATCCACACTGAGACAATCCAAGTTTTAATTCAAATTTCCGTCAGACCAAAAATAGACCGTAGAAGGAAACATTGTACATGGTATCATCAGAAAATCATATTGTTTAAGTTAGGAAGCCTTATCAATTCAGTAAATAAATCATAATCTACAAATAGGAATGTGGAGAGAGAAAGAGAGCTGTGAAGAGGGGAATAGGAAAATAATTTAAAATAACACAAATTGTGAGATCTTATAAACAGGATGCAAAAGCAATTCATTGGTGAAAACACCCAAGAAGACTTTATTATTAGCTTTATTATGTTGTGAACCTCTTTTTGGAGTTATGATTATAAACTAGGCTTCTTCCCCATCTGGTGCCATCCAGATGTGTAACTTCAGACAGCTTGCCTAGGAATGACAGAAATTGCAGTCTAATATCCGTAGAAGATACTAGCTTGAGGAAGATTGACATGAATTGAACATTATGTTTGTTCTGAGAAAATTATAGTGCATTTATACATTGCAAAAATATGCATTATAACTCTACTTATACCATTCAAACTCAGAAATAGTTTGGCCTGTAGCTGTTTTACTTTTAGGAATTATGCTTTATACAGGTAGTCTTTCATTTATGACAAGGAGCCAAAAATGTCTGTGGCTAAGCAAAACAGTAGTAAAGTAAGTTATGCCCCATTTTATAAGCATTTCGCTACAGTTGTTAAGCTGTAATTGGACATTCATTGTAATTGTTAAGTGAATCATGTCAGTAAGTAAATCTGGCTCCTCCCATTGACTTTGCTTATTGGAGGCTGGCTGGGAAGGTTGTAAATGGTGATCACATGATCTCGGGACAGTGCAACCGTCATAAATATATGCCAGATGCCAAGGACACATATTCTGATCACATGATCATGGGGATGCTGCAATGGTTGTAAGTGTAAAAAGCGGTTGTAAGTAACTTTTTTCAGTGGTTATAACTTCAAATAATCACTAAACAAATGGTTGTAAGTCAAGGACTACATGTAATAATATTAGAGCTATACCAAGTTCCAAAACAGTAACAAGGGTACATATGTAAGTAATTATCAAATTAAATAAATGAATAAAAACTATTTGCAACAAGAATAGTATTCATATTGCACCTATCAGATCAGAGTGAAACCATGATTTAATGAGTCCTGTTTTATTAGACTTTCACTGCAACATATCAGATTTGAAACCCTCCAAACAAGACAAATCTTTAGCATTCAAAGTAGTCTATGTGATTAATACAAATTTACATCAACGGGCTATTTATTTTTGCAAAAACGGGACATGCAGCGTTTGGGACGCTTGCAGAGTGCTCCTGGGGGTTGGAGAGGGCAAAAATGCCTGTTTTTGTGAAAAACAAGCCTGATTTTGGTAAAAATGGGATGCACGGGGCGGGGTTTCTGCAGGCCAAAAATGGCTGTATTCAGTGTATAAGACGCACCAACATTCCCACCCTCTTTTGGGGGGGGGAGTGTGTCTTATACTCCAAAAAGTACTGTATACATAATACTTCTTCCTCCTATTTTCCTCACATGTTTAAGGCTGGACCAGAACTCAGAGTGTCCTGGGTTTCAGGGTGAGCACTTTAAGCACTACAGCAAATTAGCTCTAATGAATGTCTAAAAATTTCATTTAGGCAGTGATCCATCTAAAATAGGACTAAAATTTTTAGACCACAGTTAAACTATGTTAACTTATTATTTACATATTTTAAAATGAAAATTTTGTTAAAGAGAGTTTTGCCCCATTCATTTTACGACTTTTCTTGCCACATTTGTTAAGTGAATCACTGCAGTTGTTAAATTAGTAATACAGTTGTTAAATGAATCTGGTTTCTCCATTGACTTTGTTTGTCAGAAGGTTGCAAAAGATGATCAGATGATCTTGGGACACAGCAACAGTCATAAATATGAACCAGTTGTTTAAGCATCTGAATGTAAATCATATGATCATGGGGATGCTGCAACGGTTATAATTGTAAAAAATGGCTATAAGTCACTTTTTTTAGTGCCGTTGTAACTTTAAACGGTCACTAAATGAACTGTCGTAAGTCCAAACTGTTGTAAATTAGTGTCCAAATCGACAAACAATTGATTCAGATTTTTTTATCCCAACATGAAGAAACCAAGAAAACCAACACTATGTTACAAGAAAAGTTAATCTCCAGTTTTAAATGAATGCAGGAAAATGTAAATCATAATGTGCTTACATCCTAAAATAGTGAATGCGGGAAGACTGAGAATCCATGGATATATTTATCTGCATGGAAAAAAGGAAAATGCTTTTAAAAGTACTGGCTGAAGAAATGCTTATGCAGCATCCTTCCATCACTACATATTATTCTAGAAAGCTATTAGGGCCGAAGAGATCACCCATTCCTCAAAATGAAGTTGAATGCCAGCAGTCACAACCTGTCACCCTTAGAAACAGCAATCTCCTGGGGTTATTTTTCTCCTCAAATACAGAAATCTGCCAATTCTGCTTACACGTTCCCACACCCTGCTTGCGCCACAACTGTTTGCTTCTATCTGATTAATAACAAATTAAATTTTGAAAGACAACAGGTTGCTCAATCCAAAATGGCTAAATCCAAGCAGCACAATATCCTCCCAGGAGCTGGAGGCACCTCCTGGGCAAAGGCTTGGGTTTGCTTACAATATGCTGGAGGAAAACACATAAACACCAAATAACAAATTTGAAGTGCCTGTTTGAAAATGGGGCTGGCTTGGGAGATCCCTTAATGGAGCATTCCAGGGGGATTCTTTTGAAGCCCCAGAAGATGGGCTATTAAAAACAGCCAGCCCCACTTGAAGTGCACATAACAAAAGGAAGTGATAAGGAAGGCTGGAGGTCCACACAGGAAGGTTAAGAGAACTGAAAACTTTTGAAGAGCTGCCCTTCAGGACACAAATGTTCAGTCCCACAAAGCGTTGATTTGTGGGGGAGGGAATGATCCTTTTTGTGAAGAGGAAAAATGGCAAATGACATTTTTTTAAAGTTAGCAAGCAGCTTTATATAAGAGAACACTGGTGGGTAAAGTTACACACGCCACCTTCTCCTTTTCCACTAAAACTAACTCTCCTGATCAGTAGAAAGAGGAAATACCCAAACTGTCTTCCAACCATTCGTTAATTAGGTTGAGATGCCTCTTCAAGACACTTCCCCAATTCTGCCAACATCAGTTAGCCAAGCAGTAATAATATGCTGGCTAGGTGCCATTGCTTTCATGTCTGAACATATTTTTGATTTAAGTTCTCCAATATTTTCAAATTGAGCAATTCACTACATCAAGACTGGAATCTGAATCTGCCTAATCAGATTCTTTAATGAAAAAACAAACATTCAAAATCAGTAGCTGCAGCTCACTTAAAGTAAATATACATATTTTGGACAGTTGTGTGAGACATCCCCCACCCCCCAAACAGCAGTTTTGCTCAAAAATGTAAGCCATAAACGATACACAGTCTTTTACAAATAAATAAATAAAGTAAATCCGCCTAACAGAAAATCTAGTTAAACCTACCAATCATTTCAACAGCTGAAAAGCTATAGCTCAGATTATACCAATTTCCTTTAAAAGAAAACGAAACCTCTGGCATTCCCCTTTAAAAGAGCGGAAGGGGGTGTTTCTAGAAAGCCCAATGCACCTGCTATTTGCACACACACACACACACAAATTTTTTTCCAGATCTGCATGTCTATTGGAAGAAACCCACTGAAAAAATTAATAAGTGGACGAAAGTAATGTCGCGCGATTTGAAAATGAACACAGCCCCAGCGTGCATGTATTTGTAAGGATCTCGAGAAAAGGGGGGGGGGGGAGAGAGAGAGAGAGAGCAGAGAAACCTGAAACACCAACCGCCAGAGCTCCAATGTTAGGGGAGTCTCGCAGATAGGAGCAAGTTGCAATAAGCAAAGCAGTTCTAACCGTTACCTACTCTCTTCTGGCGTTAAAAAATAAAAAAATATATATTAAAGAAGAGAGTCAAGAAAAGGAATTCTAACCAACGGACCCGTGATCTGTAGAAAAAAAAACATCCATCAGTTTCCCCACCCTGATTAAAATCCGGATCAAGTGCATTAGAATTTAACATTAAAGGCGAAGTGCTTGAGAAAAAACAAACCCACATTTAGCCACAAATTACAAGGCCATTCCGCCTTCCCCAACCCAGTAAGCTCTGCTAAAACCTCCCTTCCCGCACATATAACCCTTCTTCCCCTACTTGCATGCACGCTGAGAATAAAAGGCTGGAGAGTGTTTTATTCCGCATGCCTTACTTGCTCCCTATTGTAAATTCCGAGCACAGATACATTTTTTTTGCAAACTGAAATGACTTTGCAAAATCCGGTTCTAAATTCTGTAAATGTAAAATAAGATTAACGCAACTTTTTTTTTTTTAAAGAAATCACCAACTTACAATTACTCTTATTCGCGAATCTGTATACGTTTTCCCTTGTGTGTTGTGGTGAAATGAAAATAATCCCCCCTTCTGGTTGCTGATGGTTGCAATTGCAGATCTGAAGCAGAAGGCAGGGAGACTTGCAGTGGGAAAAAAAAGAGAGAAACAGCGTATAAGCAGACAGGCCCCCTCTTATTTATATAAAATTTTAAAAAAATGTTCCAGGAGGAAGGAAGCTGGGTCAAAATAATTTGCAGAATTAAAAAAGTAAGAGGGGAAAAAAAGCCTCCTCTAAATCTTACTGGAGAAAATCCAAAGCTAAAAATAGCAAAATCACACTCCAAATTAAATAAGGGCAGGCTGACTGGCTAAGGGGAGCTTAGCCCTTCCAGTGGAAGAGAGAAAGAGGGGGAGGGCGGGTAAAGGGGAAGGAGGAGGAGCCATTCGGCGTCTGCATCATCACCTGTGGGTGGAGGAAATATAAAAGAAAGCAGCAAGGGTGATTTTAAAAGGCTGTTTAGAGGGCTCGGGGGAAAGAAAAAAAAAAGCAGCGGCTGCACTGAACTGCGAAGAACAAAAGGAAAACAACGGCGGGAGCGCTACCGTAGCTGCTGCCTTTCCCCTCGCGCCAAAAGATGAGGAGGAAATAGGAGGGAACGCTTTGCAAAACTTTAAAAAAAACACCACTGCCCCCTTGCTTTGTTTATTCGTTTTACCGGGGGTTGGGGGGGGGCAATAAGTTTCGTGATTTGAGAAGCTCAATGACCCTAAATAGGGTTCAAGCTGATTTAGCAGTTTTTTTTGGGATAATAATTTGGGGTCGGCCCAAGTCTAATCGAGATTGCGCCACACAATGTTATGTGTTGGCGATTGGTGTGTAAAGGTTTATTTAGGGGTCAAAAGTCCTGGCTTTCTTGTTTGTAAGTCTGGCCTGGAATTATTGACCCTGGGAATGCATAACGTGGAGAACTCCACGTTTAGTTTGGTAATGCAAACGTGGTTAAGGCAAACTATAATCCCCACACGCACACTCTGGGCTTGTGGTGCATCTTTTCTTTCAAATAAGAAATTGAGAGGTAGTAACTACTCCAGGTTGGAGGTGTGTGTTCATTGAGATTTTCAGGAGTCTTATCTTTCAGTTTACTGGCTTTAAAAATACTTCTTGCATTTGATTTTAGCATTTCAGGGTCCTGAGTCTTCACCTAGTGTCATGAGTCCCAGGCATAGCGAGGTATTGGTATAAACAATACTGTTCCTGCTTGCCACACATTTCTGAATGTATTTTAACTTGCAAAATATGAAGACCCCTTTGTGTGATACATGTGCAAGGATACTTCCTCGCATATGTATCATACAATTAAATGCACATGGTTAAATTCTGTGCCTATATGGAACACCTCCTTTGGTGCTTCTTGTGCTGTTAATTGTTGGAAAGGGGAGGGGGGTTGGTTTGTTTATAGAGAAAGGGAGAGAAAGGGAAAAAAACTGGCCAGCAGAGCAAAATGCCATTTTGACATTTTATTTCTAGGAATAACTTTGGGCCTCATAAGCTTTCTTAGAAGATAAAATGATGGATGCCTAACTGCACCCCAGGGTATTTATTGGTAGAGAGTATGGGGAGAACAATAAGGCTGTTGCCTATTGAATGAATATCTTGTAATGAACTGGCCCTGATGTCAGCCATCTTGAGACAGCTCTACCACAAGCTTGGAAAAGTCCAAATGTGCCCACCAATTCATTGCATAAAGTGCACACTGCTTTTTTGTTATGAAGTATTAAGAAACTAATTTTTCCTAGATCATGTACTTTATGTAGAACTCCTCAAAGGTTCCTTTATCAAGATATATTCCATTCCAACACCACCTCGGATAATAAGCCCAATCAGGCTTTTGAGTGCATGTGCTAAAATAAGCCTTCCCCCGAAAATAAGCCCTCCCTGAAAATAAACTCATGCGCAGCCGGTCCAATCCATTTCCTCTGGTTGCTTGTCACACAACACAAGGTGAGGCAAGGGAGGGGGGAACATGCCCCACGCACCCCACACATCCTTACTTAATGTCCGCTCCCGCAACCCTAGCTACCATGCCCTTTCTGTTATGCTAATGGCAGCCGCAAAAGCCATTAGCAAAGAGCAGTGAGGTGATGGCAGCAACCGGACATCCGGTCGCAGCGGCATGGGCAGGTCGATGCCATGGTGCAGAATCCTAGGAAGCATGGCTAGAAGCATGTCCACTGCCTTGGGCGAACAGCTGACAAGAGGCTGTGTTGCGCTGCTGTGTTGCAGCAGCGCAACACAGCAGCAATCACGAAGTGACCCGCTTGCTGCCTTTTGCACCTCAAAAATAAGACCTCCCCGAAAATAAGGCCAAGCACTTATTTCGGGGGGGGGAAAGAAAATAAGACCCTGTCTTATTTTCTTTTGACCACTGGTAATGGGGTTAATTTACAAGTAAATGTAAATAGGGTGACACCCATCAGGTTTTATGAAAATATCTGGAGTAAAGGAAAGCAAGAACTTTATTGATCCACTGAAGAGATGACAAGAACCATGCATTTCCCCCCCTTGGTTTTCTTACAAATAAAAGAACAGTTTTAAGTGTGTACACATTTTCCCATTCTAGTGACTAGTGGATTTGAACACTGAAGATTACAGTACAAAAATTTGCATGGGTCAGGGATTTATGTTTTTAAATGATAGTTAACAGGATTATTACTCCAAATTATAATTTTATCACTCCATATAATTTTGCTGGTGAGGTCTGCTCCTCCTAGTGCTGCCGCTGGATACTGCCTGCCTGCCAGGAGAAGTGCTGAGCTAAACATAGACCAAACCAATATCAGGCCTGTTTTATATCAGGAATGTTTTAATGGAATCCACCTATTCTTTTGATTGCGTTTAGGGCCCTGCCTCTCCTTTATCTTTAATATTTTTAGCATCCTGGTAGTTACAGAGGCACTTGTTTCCATGGAAAAACAACAAGGTGAAAGTGCTATATCATTTGATTCTTTTAATGGGGTGTTGACAACTGAAGAAAAGTCAATATGGCCAGTAATTTGTACATAGAACAATATGCTGTGTTGTGCAGGAGGGCTTTTGGAAGCAAATTATATTTTTATACTTTTAACCCAATAGAGTTTTAAGAAAAGTTTACATGATAAGGTCCTATCCATCCATCCATCTGTCATTGAGCAAGGTTATTTTCTGAA
This sequence comes from Pseudoxenodon macrops, assembly GCA_032467955.1. Lineage (NCBI taxonomy): Eukaryota > Metazoa > Chordata > Lepidosauria > Squamata > Pseudoxenodontidae > Pseudoxenodon > Pseudoxenodon macrops. The sequence goes on along the minus strand of JANHFT010003317.1, from coordinate 169,375 downwards.
ATCTAAACACACTGGAATTATGTTTGGCATGATCAAAGAAGCTGGTGAAAGAAAGACTGAGTTTCAAAATAGTCTGGATGTTTTGAGTGCTACTGGAGAGAAAAAACACCCCAAACTCCTTAATGGCAGAGGGAGTGGGACAGCAACCTGAAATGTTATTGATACACAGATAGTTATTGAGTTACAATCCTAATGCAGCCTGCAGTTGTAACTTGTGACAGTTGTAAATTGGGTCACCAGTGACTGACCTGATTTCTGTGGTGGTCATTAAGCAAATGCCATGGTCATTAATGGAACCATGCTGTGAGCTGGTTTTGCTGAAAACTGGCATTTACTTCCTGTGTAAAAGTGTGGTTGTGTGACTGCAGGGAGGTCTGTCATAACTTTGAACGGTCACCAAGTTACTGGTCATAAATTGAGAACATGCTTCATTGCTATTTCTACCACCCCTAAAAAAAAAGAGAACATGTTGGCTATCAAGTGAGAATCTGTTCTCTCCAGCAGTTAAAACAGAAATGGCCACAGAGTATGGTGACCTGTGGCTAGATGGGAAGAGACAATCCTGCAGCAGGATTGTTGAAGACCTGAAGCTCATCATCCAGATGACATAGATTGAAGGCAGGACCTTCTGTATCAGAGGTGGGTTCCGGATCTTCTTACTGCCGGTTTGCGGCCGTGCGCGTGCTTTGCGCAGTACTTGAAAAAAGCTTCTGCACATGCACGGAAGCAAAACAGAAGATGGCGCAGCCTATGGCGCCACCTAGAAAACTAGCTCGGGGGCATGGCAGGCCCAGGTCCCTAATGGTTCCAGCGAACTGGGCCGCCAAGTTACCAATGATTCCATAGAACCGGACCGGACCTGTAGGAACCCACCTAAGTTCTGTATGTATGGGTAGGGCTCTCCCTTTGTTCTGTATAGGTGATTCTTGGATAAGAAAAGCAACTGTTCAGATTTCTTATTTTCCCTTTAAACAACTGTTGTTATTATTATTATTAGAGTGTTGAGGATTTTGTTTAGACTTAATATATATATATATATCTGAGATAAAGCTTACATTAAAAAAATGTTATATAATAGATACAAGTAGCTCTTTATGTTTTCTTTACTGGCAGGCTTTTTTTCTTTCCTCATTGGTCAATACATTAGATACCCTGACTTTTAGGTAACAAAGGAAAAACTCTACTAAGTTTTGAGTTACCCCAGTGGTGAAATGGTACTGGTAGGCTCCGGTTCAGGCATACCGGTAGCGGTGGCCACCAGTGGTTTGGGGATCCAGTGGCAGTGGTAGCGCAATGCTCCGCCCACCCGGGCATCACCATTTCCTAGTTTTTTACCCTCTGCACATGTGCAAAGCCTTCTGCACATGCGCAGAGGGTGAATAAGCTCTTGTGACATGCATGAGCGGAGCGAGCATGTGCGTGCAAAGCACACGCTTCCAAACAGGTAGGGAAGGTAAGTAGATTTCACCAGTAGCTTATCCCAAGGTACTGCCCAGATGTACCTAGCCACAGCAATTAATAATTTACTTGGTTCATCGCTAACAATACAGTAGCATCCTATGATCTCTTAGAGTCCTTCTGTGCAAGGTAAAATAAAACTGATTCAAACCAATAGCTGTTACGCTACAGGGTGTGTAATATAGCTGCATATACTGTAAGATAGAAGACATACTGGTAAGTAGTGTGAGAGGGTAAGAAGAAAAAAGATACTGGCCAGAAGGCATGCAGGCATGCAGGCTTTTGCCAAGTGCTTCTATTGGCATCAGAGATAGATATTGGCCTTGGAGATATATAAATAGACACTTGTCTTTCAACAAAACCTCAGTGTGGATATATTGGGAAGTCAAAATGAAAAAAAAGTAAGCCTTACACAGCAATTGCTATTTTAATCCAGGCTGTGCAAATTGTGTAAAGTATATCAAAGTAAAAATCATTTTGACCAAAGTTAAATGTTTCACTCATTGTTCTGGAAAGCACAAAGTGTGTGTTATAAACGAAGAGTCTGGTTTGGGAGAATGTAGAGAGGGAACCTCACCGGTTTCTAGATATTCTTAGTTCTGAAATGTCACATTTGTGTTTTAAAGTGGGCTTGAGAAAAGGAGGGGACAGAATAGAAGCTAGGTAAAGGGCCTGGCAAGCTTGTTCCAAATGCTGGAGCCTGGTACTAAGCCATTCTCTACTTATTCTGACAATTCAAATCTAGATTTTGATTCTGATACAGAGACAGGGCCTCCAAGGTGTACATCGAGAGCAAAACATCTGAGAAAGAAAAGAGTGCTGTGCAAGACTATTTGGAAGAGCATTTTGGGAGTGAGAGTTTACTTGTGGATTAAGGCCTATTCCAGACATCTAGTAGCCAGAGGTGGTATTCAGCCAGTTTGGAACAGTTTGGGTGAACCGGTAGCGGACATTTTAACTGGTTCACCAAACTGGCAAATACCACCTCCGCCTGGCCCCGTCCCCACCCGCCCGCCTGCCTGGTCACCTCGCCCTGCCCACCTGCCCTATATATGTTGCCTTTGTCACATGGCCCAGCTAATCGCCTCGCCTCCATGCCTCACCCGCTCTGCTCACCAAAGGTAAGCATACCGCCTGTTCACCCTTCGCCTTGGGTCGGGGCCCAGGGATGTGCCATTCCCCAATGCCTCCACCCACTCAATGTTCGCCTTGCCTGGGTCGGGGAATGCACCATTCCCCGGCTCTGGCCTTGCCCCGGAGGCCCTGCCTACTCACTGTTCGTCTTGGCTGGGTCACGGAACATGCCATTCCTCGGCTCTGGCCTTCCCTTGGGTCACCACTCGCATGCCACCTGTCCTGCTCGTTCTCTGCCTCGCTCACCTTTGTCAACGCCTTGGGACTGGCGAGGCTTGGTTGGCGAGCCTCCAGTCACCAGTAGTTTTCAACTGCCTTATGGACAGCTCCGCTGTGACACCATCCCTCCAGCGCAGCAGGCCATTCTCCTGGTTGGGTCTGGCCATGAACAGCACCGTCAGGCAATGGTGTGTGTGTGCACTGCTGGCATGAAGAACAGGGCGGCAACGATGGGACTTCAGGCCTCTTTTTTGGCCTGTAGTTTTCGGTGCAAGAAGCCTGCAGCCGGCGCCTCTTTTTCGGTGTGAGAAGCATCCAGCCGCCATTGCCAGTTCAATTCTTTGCCAGCTGGAACCCGTTGCCACTGCCCTGTTCTTTGCACCGTCGTGCATGTGCACCCCATTGCCTGCCGATGTGCATCAGTGGTGGCACCTCATTGTCAGACCCAGCCAGGAGAACGGCCTGCTACACCGGAGGGACAGCATCGCAGCAGAGCTGCTTGAAAGGCAGCTGGACTGCAGCATCCCTTTACGGTACTTCGATGTAGTGACAGGCCACAGGAGCTGCCTTTTCTGCCAGTTCTGTGGGTGTGACCAACTCAATGTCACAGCAAAGTGCTGCCCCACCTTGCTGTTAGTGATGTTGAGTTGGCGATGTCTAGTCACATGAGCCCCCCACCAAGCCACGGCCACCAAGCCACACACACAGAACCGGTAGTAGAAAATTTTGAATCCCACCACTGCTAGTAGCCTATTTCTGCAGTTAACTAGGAGCCATGGTGGCACAGTGGTTAGAATGCAGTGTTCTGATGGGCTCAGAGTTGACTTAACCTTACATTCTGAGGTTGGTAAAATGAGGACACAGTTTGTTAAGGCAATATGATGACATTTGTAAACCGCTCAGATAGTGCTGTACAGCACTATGGAGCGGTATATTAGTGCTATTGCTATTGCTCTAACCAAGCATAAATTATACAATTGTGGCTAACAGAAGCTTCCAGTATTAATTATCTGACTGAGAATAAATACTAAATCAATGTTTATGTTAGACTACTTTAATTTCACAATTCCAAACTTAACATTTAAAAAAAAAGAAATTCTATAATTTGATAGGATCGAAAGGTTATTTGTACTGGATCTTCCTGACCTGAAAACTAGACTGGAACGTAACTATTGTATTGTCTTCAATGGTTTTTATCTAGAACCGTGTGACTGCTCTTATGCTATGTGTGAAATCTGGGACAATGGATTGAATACAAAGTGGTAGAACCTGATGTGGTAAGAGCAGGAGCATATGATTCTAATATAATGCAAATCATCTTGTTGCACACACTGGAATGCAGGATTTTTACAACCATAACAGCTAAAGGAGCATTTTGAGCAACTATGTTGTATTTTCTTTTTCCTGAAGAACAGTGATACTTAATTTATAATTAGAGTTTTGGGGCATTTGTCCAGTAATAATATCCATAGAATCAGATGAGTCAATTATAGTGTTATTGTCTGCACTGTTGTACTGTTAAAATACATCCCCCAGAACTGTTTGGTTTATGTACTTTGAGTAACAGATAAAAGATACCAAACGAAACAGAAACTGACCTCTTGTCAGCTAATTTATAGCCATTATTTTGTTTCAGGAATTTTATATGTTAATACTGTGAAATAGATTACGTTAGTTATCTCAGCAAACTTTGAAAAAGTATGTACTAAACCAGAAATTGGTGCACCAAAACGTTTGTCATTTATCAAATATGCCTTACGTGAGTACACTGTTAAAGTATAAACATAGACTTACCGTACAAGAGAAAGAACCTACATTAAATAATCATTACAGTTTCATTGTTATTTCTACTTTGTTTCAAACTTAGATAATTAGCCAGCATGCTTGACTAAAAAAGTTTTACCTGCTAACAACTGTATAACAGGGTAGCAGTGATACTGAGTTGTTTTCAATTCCCTCTTAGGAGAAGACTGAATAATTTCTAATTATTTGGTTCATGAATTTGGTATGACTCATGGGGAATGATGTTATTTTTTCTTATTAATTCATAGCTCAAAAGTTACTGATGTTCAGGATTTTGGTCTAGCAATATACAAAAATAAACACATATAAGGATAATTTATGTTTATCTTTTTTTAAAAGACTTTCTGATTATTCTGGTATTATTCTGATATATTAATTAAAAATCATTCACATCACTACTTCCCCATGGACTTAATTCAATCTTGGTTAATGCATGAATAGCAAGTAAGTGGGTAGCCTTATGACTGGAGCATAAAGCCCCCATCAATCATGTCCATGCTATTATATAGCGAGAAGGGCATGGAAGATTTGAATAGCTGTTTCTTTAAATAATATCTGGCTTTTATCATCGTGGAACATTCACTGTACATACATTTATGCTGGACTTAGAATAAGTTTGTCCTGTCGGATTTACTGGTTTTCAGATATAATTATATAACTACGGTATATAAAATTGCTGCTCAGCACTTTAGTAGACTTTCTGTCAAGCACAGCTGAGTACCAATAATTCTCTCATATTCCCGTAGGTCAAAAGGCAATCAATTGATTTAAGCAAGGCATGGAGATTGTGAGAAGGGATAAAAATAAAAAGTCATTGACTAGCTGGGTTGTTTTCCATTACTAGGGCAATGGTAATTTGTAGAGAAAATCTAAAAAAAAGAAAAAACCCAGCAAGCCACGCCTTAAAACATGTTTATCTCTTTTGTTTCCTTGCCAGTCTCTCATGCACAAACATGCTAGATAAATCCCCAGTCTCATGTGGATCTTGTGGAGATCAAATGCTGCTGGCACAGATGCTTGTTTACTCAGGAGCTGTGCTTTGCCATTTAACACCTGTGTGCTCCCTGGTAGGAATTTCTCCTGGGAAAGAACGTCATGTTTCTGAAGGTGTTATTGGGATAGGCATTGTTTAACACTGGTAGATTTTCAGATTTTGTCATTGTCTGCTTTCATGTTTTGGCATGTTTTTTAATTGTTCTACTCATTATGGCACTTTTTTTAACATGGCAAGTATTTGACAACTGATAAGGATTTCTTACTCCATTTTTACAAAAACAAAACAGGCCTTTTAGACATTTATTAAACAGTAGATTATTTCAGAATCATGAATATGTTTGAATTTAGATCATCCTTTGGTTCTAAAATATCATGCAACTCATCCATTTCTCCTCTGATTTTATTTGTCACCTGACTTAATATAACGCACCAAAATAATACCTGTTTGCAAATGCCTCATCTCCATTGTAGTAAATCAGCAAATATTAAGCATATGATAGTTCCTTATGAATATTCTGGATTAGGAAAATGCTTTATAAAATTTCTCTTTTGCTCCCACCTCCTTGTTTTACCATATGGTTGGTATCATTTTATCATATCAAATATTTGATTTGCAAATAAGAGCTTAAAATGATCTAGTGTCCCCACACAACATTTGGGATCTATGCAAAAGCTAGTTTATCCTCCTGGAAGTTTGGCTGAAATCAAACCATTAGAAAAAAGGCATGGATATGAAATGTGATGACATTTTTGGCCACTGGAAAATAACATTAGTTTTATGCTAGTAGATTTCCTATACCTGAAACAGAGAGTTAGGAATGGAATCTTGTATTCTATAACACAATTAGTTGTTTAGATGGGACAAGAAGAGTCATGAGTATGTGTATTCTAACGCCTATAATAATTGTTGGGAAGTGGTGAATTGCAAAGTGTAATTTGTCATATCATTGTCCTTAAGTTAGAATCCTCCAAACTTACATTGTCTAAGAGTTTCAACTGGTGGATTGCTGGACATAATGGAAATTATAGTCAGATGTATCTGAAGGCCAATATACTGGAGAAAGCTTGCTTTCCATTTCACATATATGAATGTGAAATCCAAAATCAGCCGGGCCAAGATCTTAAAATGAAAGAACTAGAACAACCCCTGTGCTTCAGTAATTGGAAAAAAATCCAAAATGTAACTTCCTTAAACTTTTGGAAACATGGCAAGATAATAATTTCCCAAACTGTATAATCCAAATGCCAAAAACGTGATGGGAGATGGAGTGGTCCAAGGCCTTCCTGAAACTAACTGCAGCCCATTGCCCATGTGCTCTAAGTTTTAGGCATCCTCTGTGTTATCTTTTACATTTGCACATATAGCTTTTGACTATATTTATTTGTATCCCACCTTTATTTTATTTTTTTACAAATCTCCCAAAGCAGCGAAAATATCCACACACCTTTTTCCTCCTACTTCCCCACAACAATTATATAGTATCAGAATAGGATAAATAAATAACAGCAGGCGGCAAATACAGTTAAGATTTATAGTAAAATACTAGAAATTAAACACAACCAAAATTATATTTTGTGCTTCTTAAACATTTGTGTGCTTTAGAGTTACTACTATAAAACAATTTTTAAAAGGCAAATATATATATTTGCAGCACCCCCAAATTTGGTTTAGCTAAATGGCTACATGGGCAATTGCAACATCTGGTGGAGAATGCCACCACCATTGTGAGATCCTCCACAGACTTTTTGCAATGGTTGGAGAGAATGGTGATTGGAGAGGAAGAGATGATGATATCATTCGATGTGGTATCACTTTTCACATCCATCCCCCAGGAGCTGGCGATCCAGACTATAAGGGAATTGCTGTTGGAAATAGAACCGAGAAACCTGAAAATCCTTAATACAGACGATCTTATACACCTATAAAAGTTTTGTCTCAGGACCTATTTCATGTTTAATGGCCAGAGATATGAACAAACTAAGGGTACACTAACGGGATCCCCGATTTCGGGAGTGATAGCAGAGGCTGTCATTCAGAAATTAGAACAAGAGGCAATGAATGTGTACAAACTCAAATTCTGGGCATGTTATGTGGATGACATGTTTACCATCATCAA
>JANHFT010003317.1:122560-135931 GCA_032467955.1 Pseudoxenodon macrops | reverse complement strand
CCTGTGGGGGGGGGGGTGGGGGGGGCGGGACCAGCCAGGAGTGGGATTTGGGGTTCTCGGAATCTTAGCTAGAGGTTCTCCCGAACACCTGCAAACCCCCAGCAGCCCACCCCTGGATACGACCATGTCATATGCTAGTTGTTATGGACCGAGTATATGTGTATGCTGTCAGCTGAAGAAATTGAATTAAAGCAGAAGGTATCAATCTCTGATATTTGCAGTAAAAAGTATATGTTCCAAATATTTCTAATTATTCAGTCTATTAGGGAAGAGAACAGTGTCATAAATATTAATAGAAGCATTATGATTAGTAGTGCTAGTAACTAGAACGAATTCATTTTCTAGTAATAAAAAATAAAGGCATCTAAAGGCATTATAGTTATAATAATTTATACGCAGTTGTGCTTTAGGGCATTTCATCTTTAAAATTTACATTAATTTCCAGGCACTTAATCCTAATACATTATGCTCCATTGAAATATACTTATCTGCAAGTATTACTGGGTTGAATAGGCAAAATCTTGGCATGAAAACAGAGAACTGAACTCCAGCAGTAAACTTTTGTTAGCAGATCTGTTGTATGGCCTAATTTATCTGTACGTTATTTGTTTGGTAATCTAAATAATAAAGCATTAATCAAAGGAAAATGTAGGATTTACTGAGAATGAAACCCATCAAGTATAAAATGTTATTAAAACAATTGTGCTAATTTTTTTTTTAATATTACTTTTGGGGGGTCCACTCTGATTTCATTACAGCTTTTACAAGCAGATGGAATTATTTAATTAATCAATGATTCTACAACCAGGACAGAACACATAATGCTTGTAATGAGATATGGCATGCATAACCCATTGAAGTGGTTTATTCATACTTATTACAGACAATTAATGCTGCCATTTTAAAGTAATGAAGAGCAGTTAAATGTGCAATTTGATTCTGAATGAACATTAAAAGTCTTTAAAGGTAACACATTTCTACAAAATAAGTCTTCTAGAAAATGACACTGATTGGTTTTGAAGAAATGATTCTCCCATGCAGGAGGCATAACTCACTTCAACCAAACACTTAGGGAGACTCCTCATAGCCTTCTACTACAGCTCTAACTTGTCAGCTACATGGCTTTAGGATTATCCATTGCACACTGTTAGAGCAAACCAACCCAATCTCAGCTGAACTCATCTCACAGAGTTGTTGTTGTGGGTAAAATAGGAGGAGGAAGATGTGTTGGATATGTTCACCTTAGGTTTTTTGTAAAAACAATAAAGGCAAGATACAAAGAAATAAATAAAGCAGAAATTGAACTTATTCAGAAGTAATCACATTCTTTGTCTCTGAGTTAAAGGGAGAATAATAAGGATGTGGCAGTAAGATTCAAAGGAATGAAAGTTTATTTGCAAATATCTAAACTGGGGAACAGCCTATGCATTCAAGAAGAAACGTGTAAGTGGATTCCTTCCTGTGCCTCTCATAGTCCCACACAAAATTAAGATTCCAATTGTAATAATACTGTTCTCTACCATCCTCTGGAATCCATTTAAGCTCATGCCTACTGCTTCAGTGACTCCATCCAGCCACCTTGTTCTCTGTCGTCCCCTTCTTCTTTTGCCCTCAATCTTTCTCACCATTAGGCTCTTCTCAAGTGAGTCCTTCCTTCTCATTAGGTGGCCAAAGTATTTGAGTTTTATCTGTAGGATCTGGCCTTCTAAAGAGCAGTCAGGATTGATCACCTCTAGGACTGACCAGTTTGATCGCCTTGCAGCTCAAGGTACTCGCAGGATGCATACCTATGCATACCACTACACTATATATTAGAATTTAGCACTACATATCAGTAATATTTATTTCTTAGATATTTGTACAGTGTTCTTGATGATATATCTATTCTGTTTCTTTTCGCCAAAGCTTTAGAAAAGCAAGCACCATTGTTTTTTCTTCTTATAAGAAATAGCGATTCTCAAGATAGAAAAATGTATATTGCAAAAGTTCAAACATCATAGATGAATCATTGCTAGAATCCATGTTATCCCAGGGCTGATTATCACATCCTTGAAATATTAATATTAACATGAACATGAAGCCATTCTTTCATATCAAGGATACTATTGTTTCTTCTGGAAGTTGTTTTGTTTCATATCTAGCCCACATTGAGTGTAGCTCAAAAGCAGATTTAGCTGTCCCTGTTTACAGTAACATGTTCCTTCCCTCAGCATAATTTTTACTGTTAGTAGAATTTAGAATATTTTTTCCATGGTCAGAGCTTGGAGATCAGACAAAGATTCCCTGAGCAAAGACAAGTTTAGGCTGCCCTGAGTGGGCTTCTTTTGATCCAGTTTCTGGGTGCTATAAAATCTTCTACAGGTATTTTGGTTTGTTGTACAGAAAGACATATCTGATTACTCTAGAAGTATCAGTCAAGATAGTGCCTGACCAATATTCTTCCCTTAGCTTGCCTTAGAACTGATAATGAAGATACTGAAGTGAGGATAGCTTCTGCCTTTTGGTACTATCAACAGTAAAAGAACCAGCAGTCAAAAAGTAGCATTTGGTGAGATAGCAAAAAAGATTTTCCAAAATACATTTTTGTATATTTTTGGACATTTCTAGGCTTGTAAAGACAAAGATAGGAATCATGAAGGAAGCTGTTTTCCCTGTGTCTTTCTACTATAGCAAAAGTTGGACTTGAAGAAATAAGAGCCTTTTAAATGTTGGTGTTAGACAAGATCCCTGAGAATATCATACAAAAGATATGAAGATCACAGGAAAAAAACAATCAAAATTCTCACTTGAAGCACAATTTGTTATAAATAATTTTGACACAATATGCAAAGACCCAATTCTCCTGAGAAGTTTATAATAAAGTGGAAAGAAAGAAAAAAAGAGGATGACCAACAACATGGAAGTTGGACTTGATTATAGTGATCTGGTACATCATTTGAAGACCTGAAGGTCTATATTTGATAACAAATCATCCTGGAGACCGTCTAAAGAAATGATTATTAAAAGTCAGCACTGTAAGTAGTTCTCTTTTGAATGTTTCAAATTAGTTTGGATAATGTGATCGATGTGTTACCTTACATCTTGCATTTGGAATGTTACTGTTTGAAATTGCTTATATGAATTACTACTGAGGCAGAGACATTAGATTCTTTCCCTTTCTCCCTCCCTCACCCCCTTCCTTCCTTCCTTCCTTCCATCCATCCATCCATCCATCCATCCATCCTTCTTTTCATTTATTTTAGTTATCCCATTCCAAATACAAAAGAAGATGCACTAGTATAGAAACTATAAATTCCATATACCGTATTTTTTGGAGTATAAAACACACCTTAGTTTTTGGAGAAGAAAATAGGGGGGGGGGGAAATCTGCCAATCAGGTATTCATCTGGCTAGCGTTCTTAGTCTAGTAAGCTTCAGCACATTATTTTATCCCCTGATTAGAACTGAAAAAAGGTTCTAAAGCACAGCTGATAGAGAGAAACAATGAACAAAGCATGCAAAGCCAGGAAGATTGTTAGCACCTGAAAAAAAAAGGTCTTCACTCACCTCATTAGGTCTGAAAAAAAACTTTGAAAAAGCTACATTCTGAGTATAAAATGCACCCAAATTATCAGCCCCAATTAGGGGGTGAAAAAGTGTGTCTTATCTCCGAAAAATATGGTATGTGATCTAGGTTTAAATTGTTGTTCAAAAATTAGCTATGTCACAATGTTAGGATCTATTTTGCTTTACTTTCTACTTTTTATGGGGGGAGGTTGTTATAGCAAATATGTTTTTTTCCTACTTATATTGCATACTGTGCGCCAAAATCAAATATGTTTGCTGCTCTTTCTTCCTTGCAGAAAACAGCAACCTAGCAGGAGTTAGAATTATATTTTAGTTCCCCAGGAACTGCTTAAGATGAACCCCAAGGAGAAATGGAGAATAAATTGATATGATTTTATTTGGAAGAAGAGAAATGTCACAATTGGGATTAATTAAAAGAATAGTGTTGCCCAGCAGGAATTAAGCTTCCTTTGACTAAATACAAATGTGATAGAAAATGAATGATACTGAGAAATGGTTATAAACTTTGTTTTATTAAACAATGATAAAGTGTGATGCATGTCGAACTAAATAACTCACTAAAGAGTATCTTCAAAAGCAAAATAATTAAGAATTAAGAATAATTAAGAATTAAGAATGGGCATGACTCTGAGAGCAATAAAATTAGACAAACTTAGAACAACCCTAATTCCTGAATTTATTGTGCTCGCCACTTTCCCAGCTGACCCTCCAGTCCATACCTTAGTCAAGTTATTAAATGACTGAAGTATGAGAAACGTTTATCTTACAACTCAAATGTGATTCACAAGGAGAGCTTTTCCATGATCTTTACAATCATAACTGTTCATTATATTATATTTCATATACTATAGGAAGCCTTTCTTCTCCTGTTAGGAATTACTCTTCTATTCTCTAGTCTAAACCAAGAAACATCTGTGTTAAAATGTTTGTACTGTAGTGAAGCTATAAAGGAAAAAGCCGCCTCTAGGGGGAGCTGCTGTTCTTTTAAGTGACAGCAAGCAGAACAATCTAAACACAGTCTTTTTAACAGTCTCTATTGGGTTCCTGACTGGTTTTGTCACACGGTATAGTTTTTATCTTGAACGACTAAAGAGCTGAGGAATAAGAAAGGGATGGTTTGGAAATTTGATTATGATACTTCAAGAGAAGCTATATCTAGTGTCTAGTTTAATAACCTTATATGTAGTGATAATTTTGATTATTATGTGCCATCAAGTCGTTACAGATTCTTAGCAATCACACAGATAGATGTTTTCTGCAACAGCGTGTCCCTATCCCAGTCCTTCAGCAATTCCAATGGTGTAATTATCACCACTATAACTCAGCCCATCCAAATTGTTACTGGTCATCCTCTTTTTCTCTCACCTTTCTCTACCTTTCATAGATTAGAAACTTCTGCAGAGAGCTTTTTTTTAATGCTGTCAAGCGAGTGTTGACTCCTGGTGACTGCTAAGACTAGTTCCTCTGGTTTACTTGGCAAGATTTCAGAAGTGGTTTGCCATTGCCTTCTTCCTAGGATTGTCCCATGAGAGAAAACGACTGGCCCAAGGTCACCCAGCTGGCTTTGTGCTTAAACTGAAATTCAGTTTTTAACTTTCTGTCTTAACCGACGAACTGGCTTGTCCAGACAGCTGGCTCTTTTGCAGAATGTGATGAAAGTAGGATCATTTGAGCCTGGTCATATAGGTCTCAACCTTCAATTTAAAGCAGATTCTAAGAAAAGCAAAATCCAAGCAACATTTTACCACATTGTATCATATGATCTCATCAGAGGTGGGTTCCTACTGGTAGCGGGAATTTCCCCCTGCTCGCTGAACCGGTAGTGGCGGCTTGCTGGAACCCCCCTCCGAACTGGTCCTCTGGCTTGAAATACGTCCACCGCAGTGAAATGTAATCGAAAATAACCCTCTGCGTACACGCAAAGCCTCCTGCACATGCACAGATGATTTTAACCTAGGAATGGCGAGCAAAACATGCACTTCCGGCGTGACCCCGAACTGGAAGAAAGGTAAGTAGAACCTACCCCTGGGATCTCATAGTCCTGTTGAGTACCTTTAATCTTTTATAGACTTTTGCACATCATGCTGTTGGGCTTATTTATTAGTTTGGAGATGGAATAGAACTGTACTTGTCTTTAGGCAAGCTCTAGAAACCTGCTGTTTCCCCAGGCCTTGGTTTAGCCTGTTTGATGGGCCTCTTTGAGCTGGGGATGATGTAGAAAGTGTCTTTATTTGATCCATTGGTGCGTCTGTTGGTTTTTATTAGATAAATAAATATATTTTCCTTTGTATATTTAAAGGGCATATTGAGAAGAAACAAATCTGATGTATCATCTAGCCCAGAAATTATTACTATGATAGTTTTGCTTATGTGAAAAATAGATTTATGGATTGTGGGTTACTCCTGTGACAGAGACAGGAAACAAGAAATAAAAGCTCAAGCCTTTATTCACGGGGTTCCAGAATATTTGATTTAGCACTGGCATTCCTGTTGCTCAGATTTGCTCTTTAGTATCCAAGCATTGTATTGTTCTAGCACTTTATTACCACCAGCATTTATTACGTTACTTTGTTTTTCGCTTTATCCCCAGTAGTGTATCCATTTGCACTTTGAGTTTCCTCTTGTGAAGAGTAATGGCATAAAATCTTACTGTTTTTTAATACTTAGTTTTACATTGTACTACATTGTGCTTGAAATCCACAGAGGGAAAGTTTATCTTTTTTTCATTCCGCAGCAGAAAGAATTGCCACTTCCGCAAGTAGCGATTTGCAGCTGACCAATTTCTGGAAAACATTACATGTGCCGTTAAGCTAATAATTTCCTCAGCAGTCCAACAGTTGCTGCTTATGGTAATGCACTAACCTGTAGGAAGGATGAGAGAAAGACTGTGATTTGGTGAGTCATCAATCATACTCAAAAACAAGTTGACACTTTTAAGCTAAAAGGGAAGCATCAGTAACACCTTGGCGCCTCCATCTTGTGCAGGCTACTTCAGTTACCAATCCCAGGAGGTTCCAGTGCTTCAGCCTTTCCTAGCAGTTGTCAGTCTGTCTGGCACCTGCTGCCATTTCTCTAGCCACTTTTCAGTGCCAGCACTCTGGCATGGGGGTATTTAGCCTTCTTTTTGCAGATCCAATTACTATCTTGGGATCTTTCAAGTCGAGGTGTTAGTAGTGGCCTCTGTAAAATGTATTTGATTTCTGCTCTCAATAGTCAGGAGATCTGGAAATTGCTGGCAGTTCTTTGATCGGCTTCTGTTTCTCTACTTAGACATCCATTACAGTGCAAGTCTTGCAAATGCTGGGGTTTTTTTTTTGTATGCTATATTGCAGTTTGTTCCTGAAACTAAAACTTTGCCTTCCCCCATAATCACTTTTTGTAAGCACTTGTCAACGTGATTGTTGAGTTTGGGGCATCTGTAGTTTCTATCTATTCTGATATTCATAAATTAAACCAGCTACTTACTGTGTGCTGCATTTAGCTTGGGTTTTCACATGTCATTTTAATGGTAGCAATTTATAGTATTGGAAAAAAAAATCTGTACCACTTGACTTTTTATCTTAACAGATGGTACTGAGCTTCACAGGTTTTGTGATTCCATGGTTGTGTAGGAGAAGACAGGGGAAAAGGGCAAAGGAATATGCAAATGCAGGTCCTGTATCCATAAGCTCTTGTCATGTTGGAAACTTAGCATTGAAAAGATTTCAGATCATTAGAATATAAGACTCTTACAAGCCATTTAATCTGACGTTCTAATCTATGGAGAAAACCCAAAGTTAAGGAAGCTAAAAATGAAGTCTTACTTTAAAAATGTCAAGTAAACAAATACTCACCATCCTACTAGGCATGTATTGTTGAGCTGCTGTTCAGTTTCATGGTTCACTGCACATGTAGCAGTTGCTAGTTTTTCCTTCTGATTTCTAACTGCTGATAGTAGAAGGCATATCTTTCTGAACATTAAATCTTCCAACTTAACTAGTGGCTAAATATTGGGAAATACTGTGGGCAGTAAGGCAAATGACAAAGTAGACCACAGCATATTTCTTGGTAAGTTAGAAAACTGGGATAAACAGCATCATCACCAGATGGGTTCTTAGCTGGCTGACCAACCACCCTCAATGTGTAGTCCTTAATGGAACTACATCTACATGGAGGGAAGCATGCAGTGGGATATCCTGAGGTTCTGCCTTAGGCCCAGTATTCTTCAACATCCTCATATATGATTTAGATAAGGGGATAGAAGGAAAGCTCATTAAATTTGCAGATGACACCAAGCTGGGGGAAATAGCCGATAATTTAGAAGATAGGTTCAAAAGGATCTTGACAGACTTGAACACTGGGGCCTATCCAACAAAATGTAATTCTATGGTGAAAAAGTAAGTTTTTATACTTAGGCAAGAAAATCCAAATGGCAGATATAGAACAGGTGCTATCTGGCTCAACAGCAGTATATGTGAACATATACATAGTGGACAACCACTTAAATATGAGCCAACAGTACAGTATAATGCAGCTGCCAAAAAAGCCAATGCAGTTCTAGGCTGCATCAATAGAGGGAGAGTATCAAGATCACTTGAAGTGCTAATACCACTTTATATTGCACTGGTAGGACCACACTTGGAATATTGATCTGCAATTACCTTATTTTCTGTTTACCTCTATCCAGAGGTGGGTTCTGAATCTTCTTACTGCTGGTCCGCTCAGGGCCGTGCTTCGAGCGTGCACATGCACGGCAGTCAAAGACTAGCTTCTATGCATGCGCAGAAGCAAAATCCAAGATGGTGGAGCCTACGGAGCCACCAACAGAACTGGCTCCATGATGTCACTGCGGAGTTACTATCTACTCTATAGAACCGGATAGAACGGGTAGGAACGCACCTCTGCCTCTATCCCATGGACATTGTCCTATTATTCTGATAGTTTCCTCACATTTCATGTCCTGTTGATTTAACAATTTCTTTGCAATGTCATTTTCATGTATTTTTACTACCTATTGCCTTTTTATAACTCTAACCTACAATTTGTTGTTGTTTCCCTGAAATTGGTGTGTTTTCCCTTCCTCTGTCTATTGCAAGCTGGGTATATCAAGCATGAGGAAATCTGTCTTAAATATAGCTAAATAGGCCTTTAAAAAAAATCATTAACAGCAGTTCATACCGGTTCGGACTGGTTTTATAGAGTAGATAGTAAGCTGCTGGTGACATCATGGAACTGGTTCTGGTCTGTGGAGGCCGCCATCTTGTTTTTGGATTTTTTTGGGGGAGGATTTTTTAAAGTTTTTTTTCTTCTGCGCATGTGCAGAAGCCGAGTTTCCGGCACTGCGCATGCATCACCATCTTGTTTTTGGCCTCTTTTTTTGGTAATTTTTTGCACTGTGCATGCACACGCTTGCAAAGCATGCACACGTGCGAAGCCCATGCAGCACACCCATGCGGTGCGGGAGGAAGTGAACCGGTGGTGAGGTAAGTTAGAACCCACCCCTGATTAACAGTGTTCACCACAAGGAAATATTGGGTGTATTCCATCATCAGGCCTGGTGAGTATTTTATGTGGATTGTTATGTCCATCTTAAACCTTCCTATACCCAGAATCATTTTCTATAAAATTTTATAGTAAATGTCCATATTTTCTCTCTAAACATATTGTTATAAAATGAATTCCCTGAAATTGGAAAGTTTAAAAATATTTTTTAAAGTGCATTTCACTGTTATAATTTCATAGATAATCTTATTAAGGAAGTTGAAACTGGATATGAAGGAAAATAGCTCAAGTATCTTTATCTTATAATATGTACTGTTAAGTAAATACACTTCCAACTGAATTAATTATGCTATTATTACTTGGCAGAAAATAATGTGTTATATTTATTATAATACCCCAAATCAAAAGAAGATTATCTAAAACTGATTATAAGATATTCTGCATAATACATTTATCTCTCTTTTTTGTCTGGTATTATCAGCAAGGTTTCTTGCTATTCTCTGTATAATGCAGTGCAGCAAAAGACAAGATTTTCCTGTTTGGAAATTAAACAAAAATTGTTTAAAGGCTTCCCACTGGCATCTGCTTAGCATTATAAAGACAGTATGTAGGACTTGTTTGACATTTGATCAAACCCTTCAGACTCTCATTTTTAAAAGAGGAAGCAACAATTATAACATCTCTCAGCCAAATCAAACGAAAAAAATGTTAATAGCCATGCTACATCTTTCCTGAATTCAATTGGTTCAGTAACATTTTATTGCTCTGTGTTCAGATTCTCTATTCTATTGCTTTTCATTTCTATCTTTATTCCATTGCTAGCTACGTTTCAGAATCTATGATAGTGTTCTACTGTCTCATTTCAAATAACACTGTATTCAAACTGATTTTGTAGTTTCAGATGGAAGCGTCAGATCTACCTTCACTCTTTGTTTCCTCTTTTACATCACTGCTGACCTTCTACTCCATATAGAATGTTAAGTTCTTTAAAGTTTATGTGGATGTCTAAAGAAACATACAAGTTATGTGGTCTTCTAAGTGATACAGTGATACCCACTTAATCCCTATTCTCTTTACTATTTTTAGAAATAATTATATTTTTATTTTGCTTTTCTGGTCCACAAGAGCAAAAAATAAATGTTGAAATGTCTTTCCAAATTTGAAATAATAGCTTTACAAGAAACCTGATTAGCAGGAGAGGATGATCCAGTACAATTTCCTGGTTTTCAGTATTGGTATACCTCTGACCAAAAATTAAAGTACAAGGAGTGAGCCTTGGGAACTGATGCATTCTTATTAAGGAAGAACTTCAATGGCACAGTGAGAAATTAAACATTTTCTCATTCTATTGTTTTTATTTCAAAGGATAATTGATTAAATTATTCTAAATTATCCACTGTTGTTTTTTTATGGTAATAGTTACCATATTCTGAGTAGTACTGTGAATCTTAAGAAAGAACATTAAAACTAAATTTAATTTTTTTTTGTTGTAGTGTAACTCTAAACTTCATACTGTATATTATTTTCTAGAAAAGATATGTTATTTTCAGATGTGTAATAATACTTATTTGTGGTCTTTATAATCAATGGCCAGTGTTATTTAGACCAAAAGACATGTTCCATGGGTGGGTTCTAACTTACCTTGCTGCCAGTTTGCTACCTCCTGCGCTGCGTGGATGCGCCTCATGGGTGCGCCTCGTGGGTGCGCGTGCACATGCGCAGTAGAAAAAAAATCTGAAAAAGTTTTTTTAAAAAGGCCAAAAACAAGATGGCGATGCATACGCAGTGCCGGAAACTAAGCTTCTGTGCATGCACAGAATAAAAAAAACCAAAAAATTAAAAAATATAGTTTTTTTCAAAAAAAAAAAAAAGATGGTGGCACCCATGGTCCAGAACCGGCTCTGTGATGTCACCAGCGGCCTACTACCTACTCGGTAGAACCGGTCCGAACTGGTAGAAACCGACCTCTGACAAGTTCCCTCTACTATATCTATAATTCTTGTCGCAAATACTTTCAGAAGGTCATTATAGTACTAAAATGTCACAAATAAATGTAAAATCTGATTATTCAGCATTGCCAGATTGAGTCTTCTACAACTTCATCTCCTATCTCAGAGGTAGAGAACATCAGCTGAGAAAAAAACTGAAAAGTTACCGTAATAATCATGTCTGCATTTTATTTCTCAGGGATCCATATGAAATCCAATATTGTATAAAAAATGTTACTCAGTTAAGGTTTGAATGATTAAATTTAAGATTGTTCCAATTTTGTACACATGTATTCCTTCCATGATTATTTTTCCTTATATCATTATTTATACTTACTATGCAGAACAGAGCAAAACTTCAGTCTTATGTTGATTTCTTAAAACAATTCAAACTATACAGGTTATGATGTAACCATCATAATCTCCCCCTCCCCCCTCTCCCTCTCCCAATAGTATTGCTGAAATACAATTTGTTGGAAAGACACACACAATTTATCTTGTACATGAGGTTCCATCATGTACATATATTATCAAATCATGAGAAGTTGACAGAGTTATCTGAAATATTGCAATTATGTATGAAAACAATCAAATGCACGAATTAAGTTTGCACTGAATATAGTCTGGATATGAAAGGAATATTTTCTACAAATACGTCCCTCTCTTCTGTTCTTCTCTGATTCCTTAGTGTAGAAGAGGGAAGCTAAAAAACAGATGTGTTTTAGATATTGTTAATTACAGCTCCCAACAGCTCTAGCCAGGATGGCCCATCACTCTTGCCTTTTAAAGTTTCTAAGTTTACACTATGCCTTGAATGTGCAGCTAATTTCTTTTTATTCCATGGATCCTCCATAAATCCCATCTCCAAAACAGAACCGGAATGTGAAACATTTTAAAAAAACCACTTACAATGACTGAACACATCCAGTGTTCACTTTTGGATCACCCGAGGTATGAGTTCTTTCAAACCCTTTTTCATTTTCAGAAATAAAAAAAAACCCCAACAAGCTGCTTTCTTGTGTTATTTGCTGCATTGTCTAATTTCCTTGCTCTGCTTAAAGCACCCCAGACAGATCTCTCTTTCTCTCCAATTTCTCAACTGTTGAGACTTGGCAGGAACCCATTTAAGAAGTTGCTAGATCTATTATTTCACTTTCTTGCATTATAGAAAGTTTGTGCCTTGCTGCTGTTATCAGAAATAACCACTACAAGTGCATACATTTCAGATATTCTTGTTACAATACTTGCTTCTTAATAAGAGTACAAATTAGCTTACATTATATAACAGGTAAAATCCGAGTTAAATTTAATTGTAAAAGCAATTGCTGTTGGCTTTTTCCAGAATTATTTGTAATAGCAAAGTTATCAAAAATTACAAGTGCAATAATAAAAACTAAAACAGACTAAAAATAAAAATACAGATAAAAAGAAAGTACAGAAAAGAAGAAACAGAAAAAAATAACAATTAGGAAAAAAAAACCAGGCTTTTTCCTTCATCACACTATGAACAACTTTAGCAATTTATTACTTTCTCTTAAAATACAACAAATGATCTCTTCCTATATCCAATCTCTTATCTGTAAACAAATAATTAAAACCATATCATTTTAGTTCTAATGACAGTGGAAACCCATTAAGTTATTGTTATCAAAGATAACAATACTTTAACCTTGATAAAATAAATCAACTTTAGATTCTGTGAAGAGACAAGACAGTATTCTCTGGCAAACTTCGATCTCTGGGAAACAAAGGGAATAGCTATCTTGATCAAACCATGGTCAGTGCCTTTAAAAGAACACTGGGTTTGCATACTTCCTTTTCTAATAACTAACTGTGTTTTTAACTATTACCTTTGGATTGACAAGTCTGAAAAGCAGGAGATGACCTTTTTAAAAATGAAATAAGTTTTAAAAGCAAATTTAAATATTTTTTTTAATAAACAGCAGAACGGTGATTAGAACTTTGATTTTGGGAAGCTACAAGCAAACTAAGGGTCCAGATGGATTTGAATTAAGATTATAAGAATACTTCCTGTGGGAAAATACTTTTATTTTCAATTATTTAAAACAAAACAAAATAGAATGGGAATTTCAATGTTGGACACCAGAAGGAGCAAAGATTAAAATTATAGATAGACTATGTTTAAAAGATGATTTGGAAAAGGAACACGTTTTACCTGACAAAATTAAGACTGATCTGAAATCAGACTGCAAGAATACTACCCTGGACATACAAAAGAAACCAGCAGATGTCTTAATAATTAGAATAGAATAGAATAGAATAGAATAGAATAGAATAGAATAGAATAGAATAGAATAACAGAGTTGGAAGGGAC
>JANHFT010003317.1:74470-87454 GCA_032467955.1 Pseudoxenodon macrops | reverse complement strand
TCCTTGGGCAGTTTGAGCTTCCTGAGTTGGCGCAGAAAGAACATTCTTTGTTGTGCTTTTTTTATGACGTTTTTGATATTAAGTGTCCATGGAGTGTGAGAGTGACCAGATCCACCTTTCTCAGACTGCAAAGCTCAGCTTTTCATTTTGTTAAGTAGAACTACATTCTTGGATGCTGCTGCCCTACTAGGAACTAAACAGTGTCCAGAAATACTCCTGGACACCCTGACTGACTTTTCAGAATTTTATCCCATTGTGCACAGGTTGGGTTAGTACCTTAAAATACGATGCTCAGATTGTTCGACTGGCTTTCCTTCCGAACAAAAGGAGTTTTGAATTATGTGGAATAAGCCTCAGCTTGTTAGCCTGGGTTCAGGCCATTAAAGACAGCAAAACATATTTTGAAGTTTTCAACTGCCCCTACATTTAATTTTAAAACTGAAGGAATAGTGAGAACTCTGAATTTTAAAAGCTCCATACGTCTTTTTCTTTTTAACTTCACATGAAGCATGTGGGCAAAGCAAAATTATGACAGGCCCCCATGGCATAGAAATGACTACTTATGACATTGGAATGTGTTTTGAGAAGGAAGCTTTGTATATTACAGCTTGCTGCAATTTTTGTTTCATGCAAGAGCTCCTTTGAATGAATAAAGAGACGTATCGATAGGTTGACAGATAATTTCCACGATTAGTTCTTAACTTTTTGTTCAGATTAGCTCATTTAGACTGTGTACAATGCCTTAGAATGTATGGGTGATGGATAACATATCCATGCTCACATACATTCATGGATATAAAGACACACAAAGAATATGCAGTAATGCTTTCAAGGCAGAACCAAACATTTGTTAAAGTTTGTTTTTTGTTTTGTTTGAATGCCGATTTGTATTCTTCTGGGGACTACCGGTAATACAAAAATTACCAAAGGCATGTACCAATTTCTACACTGAGAAAACAACTGCTTTCCAAATGAAGCTAGTGAGAAGGTTAAATATTTTTGCATTTGCAGGAATTGTTATAGCATAGAATCACAGGAAGATTTATAGCATAAACATGCAATAAAAACTTTATTTTTGTTCAAGGGTGAGAAGCTGTAAGTTATGCCAAGATGCTGCTAAAAATGACATACCTCCATCAGTCACAATTTGTCCCTACAATAAGAAACAGCACTTGCCTGCCTCACAATGCAGCCTCCTGGATTCCGCATCACACTGCATTCTGCAATACCACTGTGCGATTATCTTATAACACTGATACCGGTCTCAGAAAAGGGGGAAAAAATGGGAATTTATATCAGATAGTACCTCTGTATTATTTATTCTGTGTTTGTTTCCCAGCCTAAGAAATGTTTCGTATTTCTTTCTCTTTCCTCTATTCTCCTGAAGTTAAGATAACACTTTTGTTTGAGGTTATTAATGTATTATTCATCTGCCTGAAATGATGGTTACATACAGAGCTGTTCCATTTTTTTAAAATAACGTGGCACCTGACATGATATAGATTGCATGGGGAAAATGCTAAAAGAATGACACTGCGATGGCAAAGTTTGAAAGCAAGATGCAAGCATCATCATCCATATAAAATGAGAATTAGCTTACCACCCAAGGTTCATAAGAGGAGGCTGTTTAGAGAGGTCCTGATCTGCCTGCTATTGCTCAAAAAAGCAATAGATGATGGCTTCTGCATAGCAATATGTTATCAGACCACACTCAAAACAACCAACCACAGGCCTCTCATTCTGCAAGAACAATAGTAAAGCTCTGTAGTTCCTGGAAGAATGACTTTCCTGTGGAGCATTTATTTCTCCATGGGTCTGATTGACTTATTGTTTTAGAAAGATCCTGGTTTACTGAAGCCTACTCTGGTAACTTCATGTGATGTTTATGTATTTATTAAATTTGTATGCTGCCATTTCACTGTTGAAATGACTCTGGACAGTTTACAAAAAAAAATGAAAAGATGACACTAAACAATTCCAATTCAGAAAGATTAAATAGAGACTAAAGACCAAGAGGACAGGTGACATTGGGGTGGGAATCATTACCCTACCCTATCAGCTATCCCCAGGAGAGAGCACTCCCATCCAGGGCCCAGGCGAGCCAGCAGAGCCAGGTTTTAAAGCTCCTTTGGGAGGCTAGAAGGTTGGGACCTCTAGTGAGAGTATAATCCAGAGGCCATGGGCCAGAGGAGAAAAGGGTCTCCTCCTAGATCCTGCCAGCTGAAATTCTTTGACAGATGGGATCTGAAGAAGGCCTCTTCTGATGGAGTGAATAGGATGGGCCAATCCCATTGGGGTGAAATGGTTAAGATACTCAGGGTTCCTGTTCTTCTGGTGTCACACTAATCCAGCAGGGCAATTAAAAATGGTCCTAGATCGAAGATGGAGAAGAAAGGACCTGTCAATAAGAGCTGGGTGGATCCCAGTTTGAGATCACATCGTCACCATGGCTGACATTATAGTGACACAAATTAGTTTATTGGGAGACAATTGAAAACAGTGGTTGGCCTTGGCTGTGGGTTACAGAAGACAGGAAGGCTGTGTCATTTATATATGTTCATAAAGGATGATAAGCAAGACAGCTCTGAATCAAAATTGGGGGATGTATCTATGAATTTCCTCCATCCAGGTAAGAACTGAAGTTAATAAGGCAGAATCCAACAGATTCTCAGGCTAAGCTAAGTCATTATTATAAGCACTCAATGGACTTTCCCAGTCTCAAGACTGAGAAATGAATGACTAACTTTCTATTGATTCAAAAAAGGTAGAAGGAGAAGGCCCGGAATATAAAGAGGTGGTGTGTGTGTGTGTGTGTGCTTATAGATTTTATCTTGTCTGCAAAAAGCAACTAGCTTTGTCTGTGAGTTTCTGCTGTAAAATAATTCCTGAATACGGATTACAGTAAATGTCTGGAGAGTTGAGATTTATTGCTGGCTTGACAAGAAGTCTTCTAGCAATCTGCAGATATGTTTGACATTCTGAATGTTGTAATCCCTACACATCTAGACTTGTCAAACATTTGAGTTGGGGCCATATTTGAAATCTTGCTAGCTTCTGATAGGTCTGTTCATACAACTAGCTGGCATAATAGTGAAACATGATTTGACTGCATTAGTGTTTACGTATTTCTTTTAGCAAAAAAAAAAAATCCCATTTACTTCATCAATAGCTAAATATGAACAGGGTTACAGATGCTCCTTCTCTTATTTCTGTTCTAAGTGTGTATATATATATATATTCAATTTCAGCACCAACTGCACAGGGAGAATCCACATTAGCAAAATAGCTGATGGACCATTACAATGCAATGTCTCTTTTTGAAAACAAGACATGTTCAAAAGAGGGGAGGGGGCTTGCATTACAAAACCCATCTGCCATCTTGCTGACTTGGACCTCCCTAAGAATTCTTCTGCCTGCTTGGGATGCCTTTCTCCAACACTAAATATGAGGAAACTGTTTTTCTGCATCACACAGAAGGATGTTTATTCTTGACTACTGCAATGTTTCGCCACCTTTTCTATTAGAAAGAAGATTTAACATCACTGTACAGAAGAAGTACTCCTTTTTGTTGGAAGAACTAAGGAAAAAAATCCCTTACATGCAGGGGTGGGTTCCTCTTACCTTCCCTACCGGTTCGGGTCGCGTCGGAAGTGCCCGTTTTGCACCCACTCTCTCTATGTTCACTCGCGTGCTCCCATCACATGTGCGTAAAAACCCTCTGTGCATGTGCAGAAGGCTTTGTGCATGTGCAGAGGGTTATTTTCAGGCCATTTTGGAGCCGTAGGACTGACTTCAAGCCGGCGGACCATTCGGGGGCGTGGCCAGCTGCCCGTTGCTGCCAGTTCGGCGAACGGGGACAAATTACTGTTACCGGTTCATGTGAACCAGTCCAAACTGGCAGCAACCCACCACTGCTTATATATATGCTTTTCTGCTGTTCTCAAGTTGACTTAATACCTTCTCTTACCTCATTCTATTGCCAGTTCAGAGGAGAATAGCATTTTCCTTCTCTTAGGTGACAGCTATCTGGATACTTCCTAGAACGCTCACCAAATGTATTGCAATTACTGTTGCTATTAGATGGGTTCCAATACATCCAGCAAGCTGAGTGAGAAGGACCCTGGCTCTGATTCAAAACAAAAACTGTGCAATATTATTTTGGTCTTCCAATATATAATTTTGTCACTAGAGGGAAGTGTTGGAAAATGGAAGTTCTTTCTGCTCCTTTAGAAAAAAATGGAAAGGGGCAACAAACATTCTCTGCATTTTTTTCTCTCTTTTACAATAAATGCAGAGACGGGGATACCCGTTCCAATGAATGGAAATCAGCAAGAGGAAATTTACGAGTAAATGTAGAGAATATGGGAGATGGCGAGTGTTGGTGCAGGGATGACGAGTGGATCTTGACTTGATGGCACCCCCAACTAATGATCTCTGAACACAATCTGTCTTCCCAGGAAGAAGATGGGGCAGACACGATCATTAACAAAATGAATGTCATTATAACTGGGGTGTAACTGGTGTTAAGGGAGCCTTTGTCTGCTGAAACTCTCCTTGAGGGTGACAGAATCACAGTGCCATTTCTGTCTCTATGTGCCCTGCCCTGGGGCTAGTTCATCTGCTATTATAGGTCAAAGACAGCTTTGCCCTCACCACAAGGTTCCAAAACAACACAGCAATTTGATGAGGATCTCTCACTGCATGCTGAATAGGTATATATTTAGAGATTTTATTAAAGCAGACAATCACTTCTAATTTTTACTGACGCCAGCCTTTGCACATGGAGTCTTTCCGTGGCTGGGTCATTGCCTCCACCTTGGCAACATGCCGCCCCGTATTCTGGTTCCTGGTCACGTCAGCAGCATTCAAAAGGGGCGACCACATTTGCTCTGTGGTAGCATAAACCACAAAGTGCCTTGGGTCATCTTAAAGGTTAATTAACCATTAAAAAAAATCATTCAGAAAACTCCCCATTTTCCCCCCCATCGCAAATGCTTTCCAAGCAAATGTGCCTCCATATGGTACAACTGTTAATCTTTGCCATTTCACCCCAATGAAGAGATTGAGTTGGTTTGATTTCATGGGTAGACATCCTTGTCCTTTTATAACAGGTAAGAGCATGTGTGAAGATCACATGTGCTCAAATGAATAAATGTGCTAAAGATTATTCATCAGGTGCTGTTGCAACTCTCAGGTTTTTTTATTTTAATTTCCACAGGACCCTATGGCTTTTGATTCCCTCTATCTTTTGAGAAGCTACAGCGGTTTGTTCTACTTTTCTTAAAGTTTCTCTAGTTTCCCTTCTCAGAGGGATGAATCACTTCATTGTGCTGACTGGAAGAAGCATAGATGATGTTCCTGAGATAGATATTTTCTCTGAACAAAAACTGTGTTGGGGTAGGAGGGAAGGGCAGATTCAATGGTTGTCTCTCTGCATTGAAATTCTCCAGAAACTTTCCTGCAATGGGAATGAGCATTATAAGAGGCAGCTGTCCATCAGCCAAGTGGGCTCTTCTTTGGCTCTGGGCAACCTCTCAGCTTGTCAAGTGGACCTTGCCTCAGCATTTTTTAGTGGGCTTTGGTGACATCCAGCACTTGTAGATGAATGTCAACTATGGAGCTGATGAAAACAGCACCTCCCAGGAGTTCTCTGTATGGCCCCTCTAGCTTGATAGGCAGAATGTGGGCATTACAAAACCCATCTGCCATTTTGCTGACTTGGACCTCCCTAAGAATTCTTCTGCCTGCTTGGGATGCCTTTCTCCAACACTAAATATGAAGAAATTGTTTTTCTGCATCACACAGAAGGATGTTTATCCTTGACTACTACAATGTTTCGGCACCTTTTCTATTAGAAAGAAGATTTAACATAACTGTACAGCAGAAGTACTTCTTTTTGTTGGAAGAACTAAGGGAAAAAAATACCTTATAAATATGGGTGGGTTCCTCTTACCTTCCCTACCGGTTCAGGTCGCGTTGGAAGTGCCCGTTTTGCACCCACTCTCTCTATGCTCACTCTCATGCTCCCGTCACATCTGGGTAGAAACCCTTTGCGCATGTGCAGAAGGCTTTGTGCATGTGCAGAGGGTTATTTTCAGGCCATTTTGGAGCCGTAGGACTGACTTCAAGCCGGTGGACTTGTTCGGGGGTGTGGCCAGCCGGCTGTTGCTGCTGGTTCGGCAAACGGGGACAAATTACTGCTACCAGTCCAGGTGAACCAGTCCAAACTGGCAGCAACCCACCACTGCTTATATACGTTTGTGTTGCTTAGGATAAGTTTATGAGTAGAACCTCTGGAGCGAATGGGTCTCTGTCTTAAAGGAGCCTTCCTGCCAACGCTTGAGCTTTATTCATGCTTTCTTACACGCCCCTGTGCCATTTCATAGAGAAAATGCTAGGTGGATGATATCTAATGAGCATAAGAACACACAGTATAAAGGCCTGAAGAATAGCTTCTGACTTCTTCTGGGGACACGTCCTTTCCCATTTTGACTTGCTGTTATTGGCAACCAGCTGTTGCTGGACACTCCATATTTTGGTGTGATAAAGTTCAGTAACTGTGGCTGTGCCAAGAGTAGATTTGCATGAGCAACTGCATGGTTGCTGCTCCATTCTTCTGCACTCCAGCCACTCCTTCATGCCCACAGCTGCCATTTTTTCAATCTTCTTTCCATTGAATTATTTGTTTCGGAAGCTTCTTCATTTATCTCCTGATAGTAAAGGATCTTCTTTAGTCCTGGACCTAAGAAAGTTCACTTAAGCCCCATCCTTGTATTGGAGCTTTAACAGAGTAGCAACCTGACTGTGGCATTTCAGGGAGATTCATAGAGTAAGTGACAACTGCTGCCTGAATATAAGGGAGAGAAAGAAATGTTTTTGTATGTCTCTAAATGCTCTCCTCCCAACCCCATCCTATAGAGATAAACCACCAAGATTATAAACCAAATGATCCCTTTTACAACCCTCAAAGTGAGTGGCTAACATTTTACAGCATTGAGTTCTAAAGTCATTGTTTCTGGCAAGCCTCTCCCTTTGTCCTTGTTGCAGCTGCTGACTCAATTCAGCAGGATTCCTAGCTTTCAAAGCAGGTTTTTTTGGGTGGGTCAGAGAGCTGATGAAGGGGAGAAATTAAGGGAAATATATTTCCATTCACCTCCTTTAGAGGACATTTCTTTGACAGCATCATGTTAGTGATTCCTGTGTCTGTACAGCCTCACATAAACAAATATAAATACACACACACAATTTTTTTTCTACTGTTTGGATCTGTGATATTAAGCTTCTATTATTTGCTATCCATATCTGTATTTATCTGCAGCTCAGAACACAGTAATGCACTGAATATTGAATATGCCATGCTAATGCACCCATCTTAAACTGATCAAGCTATGTGTGTTGATGGATGTGGCTGGAGGATTTTGCTAGAGAATGTCAATGTATTTTCTAAAGGTAAAAACTGTTGTAGCTTTAATGGTTTGTAATAACTGAAGTTTCATTTTCTTATTTTTCCTATTTAAGAGAGAACAGTATAAGGTTCCTTTGTTTTTTCTTTTAGCAACCCTTTTTCATTCTTTTGCTTTTTTCCCCTTTAGCATTTTTTCCCTTTCCCTTCTTTGAGGAGAGGGCTTTTCAACTGTAGTTATTTATTGTTGTGTGATACGGAGTTTGAACAAAACAATGCCACCATCTCCTCAATACTTAAGTATGGACTTTTTTGATACCCCAAAGAGATTGACTCCTTCCTTCCTTCCTTCCTTCCTTCCTTCCTTCCTTCCTTCCTTCCTTGGGTGTTTAAAAGGGAAAGGCTTCAAAAGGTGGTTTTCTGAACATTTTGTGCATTTATCATTCTTTTCCTTCTCAGCCATCTCAACTTTTTATGGGTTTGGTTCTGTAGATGTTTTAGCATATTAAAATTTTGCCAGTATTTCAATATGAAGAAATGCCTATTTCCAGCATATTTCTTCTAGCTTAAATTAAAGCAATTTTGTAAAGTACTTTTTAAAATTCTATCAGTAACAATCCAAAAAGATCTAACACTTTGTCTAACACCATGCCTGGGCTTTGTCATAGCACATTCCATGTCTCCCAATGAGTGCATGTGCCTTCAGATGATTGAACAATTATTTTTGTTCTAGAGAAATGTTCGCAAGCTCTGTTTTTTTATGACTTCAGTGGTTAATGACTCCTAACTCCAATGTTACAGTGACTCAGCTGATGGACAAAATTATTTAGAGTTGGTATGATATTAGAATACTGGACTGTTTAAAGGGGTGACTAATATATTTATTAAAAAATAAAGCTAGCTAAAAATGACCCCAGGTTAGAGTGCAATCATCTCCATTAGAAGATAGCCTGTGTCATTTCTGATTGAAGCCAGCAACAATGTATGAACAAGGCTGCATTTTAGGGAAAGACTTGGCTTGACTATGACATTCAGTAAATGGATTTAAATAAAAATCTATTTCTATTTCCATAAGATGCTATTTTATTGTTGTGGTGTCTAGTAACATTCATGAAAGCCTGTTCCAGTTTCTCTCTGTCCCATCTTATACTAACCAAAATCATTGTTGGTTTTTTTTTGGAGTTTCTTTCTCATACTTGTTTCAGTCTCTGGATTGTGTTGACACTTCCACAAGTCCCTCCATAGTGGTTCTTTCATTCTTTTCTCAAGGTGACTTCTGAATTCTTTTACACACTCTTTACATTTTCACAACAGAACCCTTGCATACTGCTAAGAATTTTGGGATATTTCTGTGAAGTAGAAACTCAATTTCACTGAGGCATTTGGCCAAGTCTGTGCAGCAACTGATTCTTGTTCTACTTGACTTGAACTGAAAGTGTGGCCATTAACTCATTAATTAGTAATAATAATTAATTTATCCACTTCTCTATCCTTCAGCTTCACATTTCAGGGGAAAAGAATCCAAATGGCAATGACATCAACTAGCATTTCTAGGCTTCTCAGGTTTTACATAGCAAGTAATTCATTATAGAATGAAAAGATAGACTAGCTACCGTATATAATACTGCTTGAATGGAGTGTTAGAACTGTTCAGCAATTTTAGATTGACTATAATTCAGCAGTGACCAGAATGTTCTTCTAGCTTCTTATAAGGAAGGTATAGGGATGATGCCTTTCCCTTTCTTTTTTGTAGCAGTGACTTTGACAACTTGGTACTCTGCAGACCTGTGAACTTCAATTCCCAGAGTTCCCTGGGAGTTGCCAAGAATTTAGGGAATTGAAGTTCAGACATTTGGAAGCTGCCTTGGCCTGTGCTAGACGGAGACATGCTGCTTCTTGACTGCATTGAGAGATGGATGCCCATGCGGCTTTCTTTTACTGAGAGAATATATAACATAAAATCCTTACATTTTAGCCAATAGCACAAGGTTGCTATGGATGTTAGAGTATTTTCAGCTGTGGAGGCTTTCATAAAAAGCTTAGCATTCCGATTAAATGTAATTTTCTGGAATCATGAAACAAATTTTCTACCCAGAGGAAACTTGACATTGCTCTGTTGCTGGATGTTACTTTGATATTGTATTCAGCATCTGTCGCTCGTTCACAGCCCCACCTGTATCATCTTGTCTTCCTATGCCTGCTCCCGTCTTTCAAGCGATGAGGGCAAGAGGTGATTTGTTCAAATCCTTCTTGTTTGTCCATGATGAAACTGTATTGATTTCTGTGAGTGATAAATATTGCATTATGTGCTGCTTATGGCAAGCCATTTGTTCGATGGGACTGAATTATCTTTGGGTATTTCATCCTGTCTCTCTCCCCACTTCCCCTTCATTCCTCCACCTCAGCCATGATTGGCTGTCTAAGAAATCAGATTCTCCACAGCTGACTTCAGCAAGCCTTTTTTTTGCATTATTTGATAAATGTCTGCAGTTTGCTGCAAACATTGGAGGAGACAAACACAGCCTGCAGAGCGAAGGACAAATGTGATTTTAAGGCATCTCACTCAGATTGCTAGAGTGGGCTCTAATGAAGCAAATGCACTCTATTGTACAACCAATCTCGCCTTTCTTCCCCCTGCCAGTTACTTTGGAAGCTCAACACAATCCCCTCTTTGATTGTCACACACAGGTCTCTGATGGGGAAGCACAATGCCATTCAAAGTAGTGCGTTGGCTGGATTGAGCTGGGTTTTTAAATGTTAATTGTATTTTGACAGTTCTGGATGTGACACACATTTTGATAATATCTGGCTCCTGGTTGACAGTGAGAGGCACATGAAAAGAAGAATAACCCAGAGCTATTGTACAGACTGACCAGGAGTCTGGGAGAAAACAACGGAAGAAGGCCAATATATTTAGCTTAAGATTTACCAAGGTATTTTAATTATGAACAACTTTGTTTCTAGGAAGCTATGAGACTCAATTGATACCTATGTGGTTCTGTGGTTTTGACCGATGATGCAACACCTTGATGTTCTCTGAAGGTCAACCCCAAAGAGTCTTGAAATGGAACTTGAACTTAGAGGATATATATTTAATGTCACCTTTTTGTGCTAGATGCACAAGTGACAGCCTTTGGGAGTGGGTGAGTGGAGGGGAGAAGAGAGGATTAGATGGATGATGAATGGAATGCCGGAGAAATTAAAGCTGGAAATTGCAATATTCTGCAAAAAAGTCTTGATGAAATTGGTAGTAGGGCTTAAGTATATGCATTCATAAAAAAAGCCCCTCCAGCCATAGAAAATGACTTCATCATTTTGGGTACTTTTTTTATGCATTTACAATTTCATTAGCCAGAAACCTAGCTGCAAATAAATAAAAGATTTTTGTTATGCTTGATAACCTGAACCTGTAGCGCTCTATTTCTGGCACGGGGATGACATGTTTCATTGAGAAAAGTGAATCTTTACCAAGGTTGTTTTATTTTGTTTTGTTTTGCTTGCTTTTACTGGTTTCAGTGAATGGAAATGGGTTGCCTTTTGGAGTCATTGCTCAGGCTCTCATAATCATCTACGTTTATTCTGACGGGAAGGGAGGCATTTACATATATAGGCCTTAAAATATTCATAATGATTGCCTGCATTTTGACACTGCTCTAGGACTTAGACCTCCTCCGTAACCATGGGTTAACTTGGTTGGTTCATTTCCTGCAGATAGGAAAACAAAACAGAACAAAAATTCTAGCAGTCTTGCAGTCACAACTCAACTGATATTTAGTATGATAATCCCGCCCCCCCAAATGCTACATGAACAAACACATCTGAGATCATTATCAGATTCCTGACCAAAGGATTTTTGGCTAACTGGTGACTGTCGTGGGTCAGAAAATCCCAGTCTTAGGACATTTCTGTGATCACATGAGCAATACCTTTCAATAGATGTTAAGTGGCCAACTGGTCTGCCAACTTGAAAATCCACTCTAACAGTATTTTGGAAACCAGTGCTATAGCATATTAAAAACACATTATTAAAACCTAGCTTTAACACAGTTTTCTTCTGGCAAGTAAAGAAAGGTCTAATTCTAATAGGTTTGTTTTGATGCTCATCCAATTTTTTTAAGGTGAGCATAGAGGTAAAAGTGCCACGTGCATCTGAATTTATGTATTTATTTTACATGTGCAATTTTGTTTAGAAATTCTTGTAAGTAGAACTCTAGATATGTTTGGGAAATGCTTTTATCAGTAGTCAAGCTGATGACTCCATGTTCATTATAATCAATTGGAAGCAGACATGCAAATTTTATTTATTTAGTTAGTTTATTTATCAAATTTATATACCACCCATCTCACCTAAGTGACTTTGGGCAGTATACAAATAAAAGCCATCCAGCCATATAAAAAAAAGATATAGGTAACAACAAAGTTAAAAACAGAATAAAAAAATAAGTTATAAAGCTTAGGTAAAGGTTCCCCTTGCACATAGGTGCTGGTTGTTCCCAGCTCTAGGGGGTGGTGCTCATCTCCGTTTCAAAGCCGAAGAGCCAGCGCTGTCAGAAGACGTCTCCATGGTCATGTGGCTGTCATGACTAAACGCCGAAGGTGCACGGAACACTGTTACCTTCCCACCAAAAGTGGCTCCTATTTTTTCTACTTGCATTTGTACATGCTTTTGAACTGCTAGGGTGGCAGAAGCTGGGACAAGTAATGGGAGCTCACTCTGTTACGCGGCACTATGGATTTGAACCGCCAAACTGCCAACCTTTCTGATCGACAAGCTCAGCATCTTAGCTACTGAGCCACTGCATCCCTATAAAGCTTAGTAAGGTTAAAAAAGTAAAGGGAGCATCCTCAAGCCCCAAACCATGGTCAGGGTTGCATCCCACTCTTAGATCCCCATGCAGGTGGCAGAACCTGGTCTTGAAATCTTCTGAAAGGCCAGAAAAGCTGAGTCCTGCCTCACCTCTGGAAGCAAGAGGTTCCATAGGGTGTGGGCATTAGGAAAGCAGGCTCTTTTCCTAGATCCTATCCCTTGAAATTCTTTAATCAAAATTGTAATTAAATTCTTTAATCATTTATGCTGTTTAAGAAGGGAATCCATAATTAAGGTAAAGTTCTTCCTAATTGAAATGACTGGAACATTTAGACCCAAACATAAATGTGAAAGTTCTATATCTAAGATGGGATCACCCTTTCTTTCTTCCCTCTTCAAGGTAAACAATCAAGTAGTGAATAAGAGGACATTCTAACAACTTCATTTGAAGTTCACTTTTTATCAGTTTCTTGGCTTTGAAATTAATGCTAAGGATATGATAGTTTGCACTCTGAATCAATCAATCAATCAATCAATATAATCAATCAATCAATCTGATAGATAGCAATACCCTCTGCCCCCATATATCATAAACAGAGGGATAGAATCAAGATCATGTGAAATGTTAATACCACTTTATAATGCCTTGGTAAGACCACACTTGGAATACTGCATCCAGTTTTGGTCCTCACGATGTAAAAAAGATGTTGAGACTCTAGAAAGAGTGCAGAGAAAAGCAGCAAAGATGATTAGGGGACTGGAGGCTAAAACATGT
>JANHFT010003317.1:64074-74370 GCA_032467955.1 Pseudoxenodon macrops | reverse complement strand
CTTTCACAGAAGATATTTCACTCTGCATTTTACAGGGAAAAAATTGCTCTTGAGACCTGGAACTAGGAACCAGCACCTGAGTGTGGGTTTTTAAAACTCCTGTTCTTTCATTAATTCAACTAAAGAATGAAATAGTAATTACTAACATTTTTTAACATTATTAGCTATTGTTTAGGGTCTTATCCAGACCATGACATATTTAGACATGGTCTGGATATATAACAGAATAATTTAGCAAAATCAACCCATAGTATTCCATTTTTGGGTTATATAATGATCTAGCATATAGGGATCCAAATAGGAACTCAGATTTTCACCTTTAGATCAGTTAATCCCTCATACTAGCATAGAACATTATTTTTTCTGATGGCATTACTATTTTACATATATAGGACTTTACATGGTCCCTCCTCCAGAGCTGTGATGATGCAGTGTTTAAGATTGCAATATTGCTCACTGACAGGAGTTTGATTTTGACTGACTTAAGGTTGACTCATCTTTCCATCCTTCTGAGGTTGGTAAAATGAGAACCTGGATTGTTGGAGGCACTATACTGATTCTGTAAGTTGCTTAGAGAGGGCTGTAAAGCACTGTGAAGCAGTATATAAGTCTAAGTGCTATTGCTATTAAGGGAAGAGATGGAATAGACCCCTAGTGGGCAAAATCTAGCATTTGACAACCCATGATTTGATAGCTGTTTGATAAACCACTGCTTGGCAAACCAACATCTAACATTTGGTCATTCTCCTTGGGCATCAATAAAATGCTGAACTTTGACACAGATTTATTTTTAAAGAAAATTCCCTAATTCATATAGAAATCATAGCAGGGAGATCAGCAGCACATGGCATCTGCTGGCATTCCTCCTTTGCTGGAATTTTTAAAAAAGAAACAATATTTCTTTGTGAAGGTAAAATACAAAACAGCATGGAATATCTAGTTATGAAAGTTGTACATAACATCAGGCACTATATGAGAAAGTTGCATATGAAAAAAAGTAAATCGGAGTAGATGCATTTCAGTAAAGTACACCTTAGGAAGCGTTGTACAGAAACAAATCTTGGCGCACTTGAATACAAAAAGCATGTACATAAGCAGAATATAAAAATGCATCTATAACACCGTGTATGGAGGAAAGAAAATCATTCAGTTGTGAAGGTTTCAGTAGTTCTTAAAAATTGATTTGATGGAAACAACATGTGCCGTTGAAACGAAATAGATTTATAGTCATATGCATATTCCTGACTAGAGTTGGTATGACAAGCTGCTTAGCATGATTGATCCCAGAGGCTTTAAACTCATTTCAAAATCATCTAGGAGGAAGAACAACCCTTGTTTTATTTCTTGAGGGTAACAAATTCCAATCATCATTCTACAACTTGATGTCTCCTATATATTTTTAATTGTCCAAGACAGTATGCATTCTATAGCATCTGGAGGACATCAGACTGAGGAACATTTTAAGACATCCATGTTGATAAGGTAGTTCAATCGTGCCTCATTTCCTACTGGCATTCCCATTACCACCCTGGTAATAGGTAGAAGGCTGATAGTCTTTTCCCTTGGCTCCATTTGCTTCCATAGAACCACGAAAAGGCTGCAACAATCAGAAAAATCACTGAAGAGGAAACATAATTTTTCCTCTCCCTACTACATAAAATAGAATATGGAGATGGGAAAATATTTTCCGTCTAAAGCAGCAAAATAACTTGAGCCATATCTGACGCAAATAAGTACACTAATAATGTTGATGATGCAAAGCGTATATCACACACCTGTTTCTATTCCTTGCACACAGCTAGTTGTTAATTGCCAGGGAATTCCTTGTCTTTCAATCACGGCTTGAAATAACCAATCTTGATGATGTACCATATTTTGCATTACAGGAGAGCTATAATGTGAACAGGTGAGAGAAAGCCAGAAGGGACAGTCAATGCCATTAATATATGGTCTGTGTCAGCAAGGAGTCAGTGGAGGAGGAATGTGATTACTCCAGGCTTCTTAAGAGCAGAAACTATTTTGTTCTATAGGCTAATAATCCTTTAGCAACAATTGGGAATCAGCCCTGCTTCCTCCTCCTTGCTTTCTAATTGCTTTTCAGTAGCTACTGATATCTTGTTGGACGTATGTTTCTCTCTTGTTCCATGTCTTGTAGATGCAGCCCAGTTTCCTCAAGCAATGTTCTGCTATTGATTTGAGAGATAAATGTTTTGCTCCCAAAGTCAGAATCACCTTTGCTTGACATGTCTTACCAATGTCATTTAGAATGACCGAGTTCAAATATTCAGCTGCCTTTGAATGTAAACAAAACGGAAGCTGGTTGTTGTTGTTGTTTTGTACTGTGCAAAATGCACACTGCAGTTGTTGCCGGCCTAACTGCCTCTCACCCTTGATCAGGTGACAGTGTTGAACATGCTGCAGATAGATTTTCATGACCAATTTATGTGTCAGTCATTATGTTGATAGATTAGAGCAGTTAATTCTGTCAATGATGATTTCTAAAGAGTCCTGTTTTGGATTAATTAATAGGTCAGAGTGACTATTTTACAGCCATTGGGCCCTGCCAGTGAGTTTTCTCATTACCATAAGTTGTGTTACAATCAAGAGCTCTGTTGACCCTGCTGTTGTGTTTAGCTTTGACTATGTAATGCACAGCAGGACATCTTGGTATATGCAGTGAAATACAAAAATTTTGATGATAAAAGTCTGAGGTTTACAATTTTATCATTACAATAAGGTAATATGGTATTGTGGATAAACAGATATATGGGTCTCTGAAGCTCTTTTTCTGTGTGTGTGTGTGTGTGTGTGTGTGTGTGTGTGTGTGTGTGTGTATTTCAGAAGGAACAACAAAGTTGCCTTTGTGGTTCCCTAAAGAACAGGGTATTTTTTCCCCTTAGCTTTCTTCCACCTGGTCCTTTACAGAAATATTAGCTTGCAACTCTGGTAGTCTCAATTGGTACTTGGTAAACAGAATGGGAAAGTCTATTTATATAGCTTTATTTTATAATTGGTAAAATAAAACTATGGAAATTATTTTTAGTGAGATCATGTTCCATAATGTCTAAGTTCTAAAGAGATTCCAGGGTTAATATTTTTAATGACCCTCAACCACTGACCATACTGTACATTTCTAAATTGGTAAAGTTAAAGAGAGTTAAAGGTTGCATCATAGTGATCATAATTAAAACCCTCCAAAACCTTTTTAGTCTATGTTTACATCACTGAATCTAATAGAACACTTTTTCATTTGTAATATCACGTAATTCATTCATAATGCTTATTTTACACATCTAGGTTTTGACATTTAAATGAGGAGAGTCTTGAGTATTGAAAGGCTGTGTGTTTTTTTTTATTGCATTCCAATGCAGGTAACAAAGAGCCTTGTGATATCTTAGACTAACACATTCATTATTCTATACAGTATGCTTATCATACAGAGTTGAGTGCACACACACAAACTTTCTAATCTGTGGAATGGAAAATAACTATGTGGAATGGCATGACTTCAAAAAGGATCTTGTAGGACTTCGTTTGCTGTAATATCAAGGTGTACTAGTTCTTTAAAAGGCTGGCAGAAATCAAAGTCTTTTGCTTAGCAGCAGATCCAACTGCAAAACTTACATGCCTCCCTCCTTTCTGGCTGCTGTGCATGCTGTTCAGCAGATGTTATCAGACTGAATTTAGTTTTGTGTGATGGTAGATGCCCAACCAACCCCCCCCNNNNCATTCATTTTCTCCCAGTGTCTATCTTTTCATCCAGGACCAATCTCCTTTTGCTGCTATCCCTGAATGCTGAGAGGAGGAACCGTTTGAAGGCTTTCACCCATGAGAGACAAGGAAGATTGAGATTCATCTGACACTACAAATTCAATCCCTGCTGGCAAGAGTTCTGCTACTTTATGTGCTAAATTCTAGGATTTCCTTGAAACTGGAAAAGGCAACTGGATCTGGAAGGTGTATAGCGGCAAACAATCCCTGCCTCGGCATTGCTGGCTACGGAATACAGATTTTCTTCAGCGGGATTCATAGAGGATAAGACACACACACACACATACACACACTCTCTCTCTCTTTCCCAGCTTCTTAGCGACTGGCTCTAGAACGGAAAATTTCTTTCAGAACCATAAGCCGAGGACAGCTCCTCGGGGCTAACCTAAGCGAGGCACCTCGGGGGTGGGGTGGGGGGAAAGCTTGTGTGTGCTATATG
This sequence comes from Pseudoxenodon macrops, assembly GCA_032467955.1. Taxonomy (NCBI): domain Eukaryota; kingdom Metazoa; phylum Chordata; class Lepidosauria; order Squamata; family Pseudoxenodontidae; genus Pseudoxenodon; species Pseudoxenodon macrops. The sequence goes on along the minus strand of JANHFT010003317.1, from coordinate 70,160 downwards.
TTTGCGGGCGTGTGCGTGTTTCGGGGGTTCAGGAAATCAAGCCCTCAACAATATCCATTCGTTATCAAGTGGTGTAAGAGAAAATCAGGAGACCTGCAACAGCCACAGGAAAAGCTTGCTGACTTCCACACAGAAGGACGGGCATTCTGCTACGTTCAGGTGAATGAATGAAACACTATATACCTGTATGTGTAGTCGCCGCCACGAACTGCTTCTTAAAGTATGCAAGACCCATGCCCGTCCTGATTTTGGACAGAAGGAAGAAACGAAAGTGAGCTTTTTGGTTTTGAGACTGCAAGAAAAGGAGAGGGAGTTTTAAAGAACACCAAACCTTAAGGAATTGAGCAGCACAAGAACTGCAAATAGCTTCTTGCTAAGCTTCTCCGAAAAGTGAAGCTTTTGTGAACTGGGGTAATGTGGATTTTTTTTTTTTTTTTAAAGAGGAACACCAGGAGGAGAGAAATTTGCAGCGCTTCGCCTAATCCTTAAGGGGTGAGTTCTCCAATTTCCCTTTGTATTCGTGAATGGATAAATCCCTTGAGGTGGTCTGAGAAATCGCTTTCTTATCCCAGCAGTATATGTGTGCCTGTCTCTGTCTGTCTGTCTGTCTGTGTGTCTGTCCGTCCGTCCATCTGTCTGTCTCCTTTACATTTGAACTGCTGGCGAGTTTCTTGTATTGTAGGATTAGTAATGCTCCACTCTTTGAGAAAATACCAGCTCACTAGGCTTACAGTTAGCAAGAGGTGTGCAGTAGTTCTGCATTTGTGCATCTTTGTAATGAGCTATTGTGCCCCCCCTTTCTTCCTGACTTTGGTGACAGGAGAACTCACCACATGTGAAGAACTTCGCTGGGTTTGAGGGCTTTGATGTTTGCAGATATGCTAATGAACATATCGGCACTGCCAGTGGGATTGGTCAGGCAATGAAATATGAGCACAAGGGTCCTGGTAATCACTTGCACTGAATCACGGGGATTGCAGGGTTGAGTGGAAAGGAGAGGTGGGAAAATATTCCCTTTATAAGGCGGTCAATCTAATAATACTTAAAGAGAGGTGGGCAGACAGAAGGAGTGCTGCAGGAAAGGAAGCCTTGTTCCATCAAATAAGAAAGCAATGTTGCATTTTGCCCATTCAGTATTTTTTTTTTTTAAAGCTAAACATTGAATTGTGTTTTTTTTTAAAATCATTGTCTTTAAAAGGTGCTTTAAAAGGGTCCAAGGAGCTTTAAAAGGGTCCAAGGAGAAGAAAGTCTGCCTCCATTTGGGCTGCAGCAGGAAGACACTTAAACAAAACTGCTTTCCAAGCAAATAAATAAATGAAACCAGCATAATGGAGAAAGGCTGCTTTTCTCTGTTTGGTAAATACATGTTAGAAAACGTTGGCGGAGGAGAGAGGGAATAGGAAGTGGATAAGATTCAGACAGTGTTTGGATGTGATAGTACTTTGAGATGGTTATACAGTATGGTGGGGAGCTATTTCAACTGTTCTCCCTACCTCTCTTCTAAGTTAATTGCATTAATAATTTGCATTTGCTACCCCATTCCCTCCCCTCCCCCAGCACTGTGGCTGGCTTTTCCCTTGAAGCTTTATGCTAATTTGTCCTCAGACTAGATTTCCCCCCCTCTCCAACGCTTTTACTATATATTGTATCTGGAATTGAAAATAATGGTTCTGATGTTTTGTTGCCTCAAAGATAATGCTCTGAAACACCTCTAGGCTATGATCAACCTTTGGCCCTTTTGCTTCAGTGACTAAATAGCAAAATCATCCATTTAACTTTTGTCCAGCCAATACAGCCTGGAATTATTTAATTTTTATGTAAAGAAGATGAATTTGGATACTCTTCACAGCAGGCAATGATACGCTAAGGTGAAGGATACCATTTAAGCAAAGAATTACACTGTTAGTCAATGGGCAGAGCTGTCTAACTTAGATACCTATTTATTCCAGGCACTTTTGAGGGATAGATTTTTTTTCTAGGTCTCTTTGTTGCTAACCCAGAAAAAAAGTATGACTAACTTCTATTTGTCACTATCCGTATCTACTACGCAAGTCTAAAGGTCTGTGTTTTCTCTGCAGGAAGTAAGGAACCACTGTCTATAATGGATCAGTTGGCAAGACATACATTGATTATGAATTGGTGTTAGAGGGAAGAACCAAAAATCTCCACTTGATGGCGTTTTAAGATTAAGGGCATAATGTGAAAAACTAAATCGTGCCTTTTAAAAGTGCTGCTGCTTTTAAAGGGTTTCTAAGGATAGGATAGCAGATAGGATGCTTCTGCACCTGACTCAGTCAAACATATTGTGGTTTTTTTCCTGGGGCAGGACTATTTTCTCCGAATTAAAATTTTCATGCTAATTTGCTTGTTTATTTGTTTGGTAGTAAGTTGTGCCCATTTTAGCCCACAAAAAAAAAAGGCCATCAGTAATTTAGTAAAATTACGAAAAACTTTTGGTAATCACGAATTTTAAATATACCGTAAGCTCCTGCTGGTATTGACTCATCTTTGGCATTGGGCTAAAAGAAGCTCGCACAAGGTAGAGCTGAAAGAAATAGCAGAGTGGATCATTTTCTGCATAGTTGATGGATAACGAGCCTCATGTTGTTGTGACATTCACGTGTGCCATAATTTCTATCTCACTTAAATTCAAAAGGTCTATCTGAACATGTATTATTTAATCAGTTCTACTGTTACATTAAATGGAGTGCATATAAACCTAAATGCTGCTTCCCAGAAGGAAGTTTTGATGCCTTGCAATAGAAAGCAGCCCTGCAGATATTCATTAAACTGTATTCGGATTACAGATAACTAACAGTTGGAGTATGGGTTGCTATAGAAGAAAAATACATCAAGGTTATTTTCCTTTTTTAAGATTTCAGGGTCTCCACAGATAGCTTAAAGTTTCAATTCCACCGTTCAATACACATAACATGCATATTTCATCAGAGATGTTCAACGGATCTCTGAAAGATCCAGAGGAGGCAAATTATTGGTTTCTAGCTTACTAGCCTTAGAACAAATCCAATGAAGAAACATTAGATCTTGTGGATTGTAGCACACTGAAAGTTGCCCAGGAAGTCTTTATGAAAAGTGGCAAAAATTTCTAATAAACAAATAAAGAATGACATAGATGTAAACAAAGGTAACTAGGAGGTGATATGATAGATATATTTAACTATTTGAAGTGTAAAATCTATTGCTGCAGAGTACAAAACCTCAAATGGATGCATTTTGTACGCAAGGAACTTGATTTTGCATAAACACTAAAGTTCAACAATGGAATAAAGTATTGTAGAATATTTATTTATCACATTCATATGGCTGCCCATCTTACAGGAATGACTCTGGGCGGCGTGCAGCAATCAATAAAAACAACAAATATATAAAATATGATATTAAATATTTATAAAAACATAAAATCATTATTAAAAGTGAAAAGACCCTATAAACATTTAAAATCTACATGCCAAATAGCAAGCGTAAAAGATTACCTACAATGGAACCATCTAAGAATATAGTACATTCATTAGATTTTTTAAAAAGAAAAGCTGAAGATACAATTTTCCTGTCTCAGTAGAGCATGGAATATAAACTCTTTGATTATCTCCTCCTGTGATCTATACTGGCCACCTGGTCACTCCAGACCCTATTTCCATTCCTGATAGGATCAGCCTCATCAGCATTAGAAGACGAATAGAAAAGCTCAGCAGCATTTGCAGGTGGTATGTGTGTATGTATCAAAATCAGCAGGATGGCAGACAAAGTGCTACAGTATGTTGCCAGCCAACACAGCTAAAAGCCAAATCATTTGAATGTGTATGAATCATCAACCCAGGTATAAAAGGAGTGGAGCTTCCATTGCACGGCTCCATCTACCATCTTGCTAATTTTGCAAGATGCCTCCCTCTGCAAGGACTCTAGAAAAGTAGAATAAGTGCAGAAACAAAGTCACTATCCTGAAATGGTTAGAGAGGTATAACGTAATTTTAACACGAGACAACTCTGTGCAAAGTGGGTGAGCTACAAATGTCTGTATACATATCTACCTACATTCATGCATATTTACAGATAATTTGTGTATAGTGTTCTTCGGCTGGTTTCTGCTCAGTGATATGCTGAAAGGTAACCAGGGGGTAGTTTTAGGGGCCTCTTCCATTGCCAGAAGCTTAGAACCATTGTAAGTGGACACCTGAATGTTGCAAACCTTTGTAATATGTTACTGAATAATCCAAGCATTCTTTCAGTCCCTCCTTTCAACATTTTATGAAAAAGAAAGCTATTGGAGAAAAATGAACCACTGTTTATAAATGCCTATACTTTGTTCTACCTGGACAATCTTTGCTGGTCACTTGAGCATGCTCAATGATGCCTATGATTAGCTTACAGCAATAAGAAAGCTTTCTCTCTGAAATGTATGTCTCTGCATCCACAAGCATTACATATCATAGCCAGACAAGAAACTATTCTCTTGATATATTTTCCACAGAAAATTTGCCAGCACTGAAGCTTGGAAAGAGAGTGCCAGATATTCAACATGTTGTTAACCAGAACTCCCTCTCCCTGTGTGTGTGAGTGTGTATGTGTGTACATGTGTGTGTGAGTGTGTGAGAAAGAGATTCACCCTTCATTAAAAAACAAACAAAACAAACCTGGGCACTTGAAATTTCATGGTGGTACTTTGCAAGGTGGGTGTCCCTGTCGTTTGAAAATTGTGCTGCTCTAGTTAGCAAGAGACTATCAAAAATTTATTTCAAGACTTCAATGCATTTGGCAAGAGCAGAAATAAAGGCTGACTTCTTTCTTGCTCCCTCTTCTGACACTAAGATGCATTGGATGGGTTTGTTTTATTAGCACATGTTCACTGCCAGAATAACTCCAGTCCTCCTCTTGCTTCTCTGCCTGTCATTCTTACTCTGAATTCCTGTGATGTGCCCATCATGATTGCTGAATTATCAGTGCTTTTAATTTTCAATGAAACAGGGGCGCCTGAGAAAATAGTGGCAGAAGGCTAGGAGGAATACTGCATAGAGCTAAGCAAAGGCAGGTTGAGATCTGTGCTACCACTCAAGATATATCCTAAATTTTCTTCAAAGACATGGAACTTTAAGCCAAAGTCTTGCTAAGCGTCTGATTTCAGTGGAATAATCCACTTTAAGAACTGATATTGTTAGGTAATTGATTGCCAGTCTCAACTGATAAAAAGTGTCTCTCTTGAGTCCTTGAATTTTCACAGCAGTAGGATCAACAGGCCAGATTGACAAGATGTTGATCAACAGATCAATGGGACTATATATCACATTCAATGGTGATAACTGGCTTTTATGGGGTTACAATTATATGAATATTCTTTCCAATTGTCCATGCCTATTGAACTAGGTGTCAAGAAATCACACCTGTATTATAACCTTGCTTAAGCATATTAATTTGATACTAAAAATAGTATTAGAATGATTGGTTCCACCCCCACCCCAATTCTGATGAAACCAAACAGGTTTTATAATAAAGTTTAGCCAAAGGAGTGCTTTGGTGGGAATGGGGGTGAAACTAACAATGTAAACAAATTGGAATATTCTGTAGTGATAAGACTATCCTAGCTCTCTCAAGGATTAGTGCAGCTGGAGAAAATGGTATCGATCTAAAGGAGGAAAAACAAACCCTGACACAACTCACAATTTGCAGCCACATAAATGAGGTAGTATCTCCATCCATTTGTACTATCAGCATGGGAAATCAGGTTATTTAAGATTAATAGATTTTAATCACATTATTGGCAAGTTTTATTTCTGAGAGGAAATAAAAAGCACACAGAGAAACTGCGGTCTCTAGGTTACAATGCGGACCAAAAAAATTGGATTTCTAGCATTTATTCCATATTAGATGTGAGAGAAGCATTATTATAGAAGGATTGTAGTGGGATGAGTCTACACAAAATGTTTCCTAGTGAACAATTGGTTTATTTCCATCTACCTTGTGTTGCTGCTACCGCATATATCACACAAAAGCAAATTTGTAGAAATCTGCAACACGTTCAAAGCAGTGGTGGGATTCAAATAATTTAACAACCGGTTCTCTGCCCTAATGAT